>CAIGRR010001636.1:0-13874 GCA_903798365.1 Fraxinus sp. 1973-6204
TTGTTTCGGTTAAGGTCAAAATAACTATAATTATAACTAATCAATCTTTGTGGGAACGATATTCGGACTCAAAAAAGTCCACTTTATTACTTGTAACGAACCGTACATTTGCAGTTATTTAAATCCGAAACATAGGATCTAGTCAGTTTGTGAGGAGAAATAGTTTTCAGGGATTAAGCCATAATCCTTCTTGAGAGAGCAATAATAACAAAATGAGTATTAAAAAAAAAAAAGGCAAAGCAAAGCAAAGCAAAGCAAACATGCAAATTTATAGTGATTTGCCCTCAATACAAGAGTTACGTCCACTTGCCATTGTTGGTTATCACTAAAACATTGAAGATTACAAGAATTTCCTCGAGCCTCTCACACACGACCACCCCTCTAAATTCCTATAAAAGTTGAGACTATCATTGGGCTTCACAAAATCCAACCTGATTCTAATGGTTTGATGGATTCATCTAAACATCATGATGTACTTATTCAAACTAAAGTTCATTGAATTTGATGGATGGAAAAATGGACTACAAACCCAGAATTACCAGTTTGTCCAGTCCCTAAAGCACGAAACAGCTAGGAAAGCAAAATGATTGACTAACTCCTAAACGAACAAGGAAAAGCACAGAATAAAACTAGTCCCGAAAGTAATGGCATCAGTATTTCCCGAACACCATTTTCTTTTAAGTTAAAGCTGAATTTCTGTTTATATGACCACGGCAGAAAATAAGAAAAATCATCACTCTTTATAGGATAACCACAACCTAAGCATTTAAATCAGTGGATGAGAATCAGTCCCTGGGCCAGACTGTATGGTTAACAGATGTCCTACATATTGACTCAATAAGAAACTAGCCTGAGTAATGTTGACTTGTGTGGACGGGCTGGAGCCTATCATATTGCTCACCTCTATCTTAGGTCGCCTTAGCCTAGCTTGCTTTCTTAGGGAATTTGAGGGGACTGTTTTCCTGTGAGTGAGAGACAAAAGACAGAGAAGTGTGTGATCTCTACTGTAAACTTCTTCTTCTCAATTTATTTGAAAACCTGCAACGGGATTGGATATAGCTCTCAAATTGAAGATGAACCACTATAAATTTGTATATTCACCTTGCATTTTAACTGATTTCTGCTTGTTCTTATTGTGGTCGGGATTGGAGCTAGGCTTATTCCCTAATAAGTAAATATTTTATTTCCATTTACAGTGATTAGTTACTTCATTAAATTAACTGGCACAAGCCTCCTGTTATCAACATCATAGAACAAGAGAGTAGATTTAAGATACCTGCATCGAAAACAAGTCCAGGATCTAGAGCAGCTCTAGGACTGACGTGGCCACTCCCACAATCGAAAGGTGTTGCAGGGACCAGAGCCAGAGTATCGGATCCAGAATATCGTTGAGCTTGGAGTGGTCTCTCTGCCCTGTCAAGGGTAGTTGATGTAGTCATCAAGGCAGATTTGATAGCCGCAGGACTCCAATGGGGGTGTTTCTGCTTCAGGAGAGCAGCTATTCCTGCTATATGTGGTGCAGCCATGCTAGTTCCAGATATCATAGCAAATCCTTCACCTGCTCCAAGCATTGTGATATTTTCACTCTTGCATAGAACAAGAAAATTGTTCAAAAGAAATTGGGAGAATTGGAGCATTGGTCTCCAACCTAGAGCGCTCATAGAAACTTAGTCCTCAATCTTTAAAATGGAGCTTTCCACTTTCCAGTACTCAAATCAGTTTATTGCAGCCTTATACCCTTGTAGATGGTTTACATCTAGTTTTATGTTAAATTGGAATTTGCAAGGCATAGTGCAATTTCTGTTGGAGGGGATGACAGATTTTTTTCCTTTTCCTTTTTCCTTTTTCTTTTATTTCTATTTCCTCAATTTATCTTTTATAAAATTACTTATTTTTTACCCATTTGCCCTCACAAAAGTGTCTCACATTCTTTGCACATGCCATTATAATAGAAAATTCAGTGGAGGTCGTCCACAAGGACCTTAACTACAACAAATTGAAAGGCTGAACACCAAAACAGTACGTTTTAAAGGTGAGGATCAAGTTGCTACAAGCCCTATAGGTTGAGGACCGACGCTGCAACTTTCCTGAATAAAATAAGATGACTAAATTGGTATAATGAGTATTTTTACCAACATAGTTTGCCTCATCCGTTCCGTTAGGAGCCCAGGCAGCCCAAATTAGAGAACCAGGAGCAAGAATATCTGGTTTCAGGAGATCTGCATCTTGAAAGCTGTAGTCTTTGATATTGGGTCCTCGAGCAGAGAACAATGCTACTTGTGGGGCAGACTTGTGGAGAATAGGCTTCAGACCATCCCCGATACTTCCTACTGCCTTGAAGCTCTTGACCCGCCCAGTCCAATCTCTTGGTGTAGAGATATTGTAGTAGTTTACGAGTTCCTACAATATGATTACCATGAAACAGACCAAGAAAAATTAAAGATGGTAACTATAGGAAGCAACTTATTGAAGTGAAATAGACCCCAAACAATGCACAATGTAGTGGAAACGACTTGCAACAGAGACAAGACAAAAGTCAAGAAAAGAAACTGACAACTTCCTTTCAAAGTCATTCCACAATTCATTTTCGAAATATTTCAGGAGCACATTTTAGGCAGCCAACAGTAACACAAGCAACAAATAGTTGAGAAAAAAAGGAATATCGGCTAATTATATAGAACGTCCAAAACCTGGAAGTGCCCTTCTTCCCATAGTTTGAAATTTATTCACTTATAAGTATATTGTTGAAACTTGGCCAAACATGCTCTAAATAGCAGAAGAGAAGCATAATATTTACCATGGACTTGCTAACATCTGAAATTAGGATTCCAGGAATCCCAACAGGAACAGGATCAAATTTTGTTCCTGGTGAAGCATTTTCCACTGCTAGAACGAAACCAATTGCGCCGAGACTCTTTGCAGTTTGTGAGACTTTTTTCATTGAAGCAGTACCAATGACAAAATTAAAGGAATAGCCACAGAGGAGAATGTTCCCTTCCACCAAATTCTTGTTCAAAACTTCCGGCTTTTGGCAGTCACCAGGACTGTACCTTGCAACTGAAGAATCCAGCATCACGTCATTAGCTGCTACCAAGGTAAATGTTCGATTTGCATGTGTTGCAGCTGCAGGAAGAGTGGAAGACATAAATAACACACGAGTTTAAGAAAAGCAGGGAATGTATTAAGCAAAACACTGAGAATTCTACTAGACAAATTGAGAGGCAATCAGTATTGTGAAGATATAAACTCCATTGAGAAAATAAATGATTACATCATGTGCCTCCTAATGAAATTAGTGAAGTAAGTAATTCCAAACACGATCAGCAAACCTCTGATCATGTATGTTTGAAGCCCATCTCACATCGTTAAATTGCAGCATTTTCAGTCCACAAATTCATCTAGTAAGCATCACATCAATAGATAACTCTAATAACCACATGAATAAAGATGGTAACTTGTAAACCATTGTAACCGAGGCAAGTCATCTGACGTGAGTTAATGTGAAATTTATCCATCAAAGATTGTAAGAAACAGCATTCAAGATTGCTTTAAGAAAATAAAAGAACTAAGAGCGTAACATTTCTAACTTCAATACCAATATTTATTCCTCAGACAGAAAAATATGAAACAAATTTGACAGAGCAAGCAGTGTCCCTAAGGCTGGTTAAGAATTCAGATGGCTTGAGATGAGCTGCATAAAACTTACGAGACAAACCAAGTCCAGCTAAGATTTTCCCATTTCCCAAGGTCAGATGGTTCTTGTATCTCCGATCATCAACTGCGGCACCTACAGATGCTATCCACGGACTATAAGACAATAAGGTTTTGGGAAAAGGACCACCATTTCCGGCTGCCTGTGCAACAAAAACTCCAGCTTTGACAGCTGAAAGAAGTGTAGCGTCGAAAGGGTTTAAGAATGTTGTCTTTGTCATTGCTGGAGGACCGTTTGGCCCCACTGAGAGATTTAGAATGTCCACACCATCATGAACAGCCTGTCAAAAATAACAACTGTGTTTCAGAGCATTGATAATATATACATACAAAATAGATTTCCCTAATATGATTATTATCAAGTTTATTTGGAAAACATTTATGTACGTGATGTCTCTACCATTATTTAACTGACACAGAATGTGTTGCTAATGTTGGACACTGGACAGTGTGAAATCTAATCATAGTGTAGTCATCTTATTTCCATGCTCTATACAGACAGTAGCCACATGGTCCATTGACCCCACAAAACTTGAAAATTTCTGTTTTTTTCTCCAAAAATTAAAATTTTATTCCTCCCCTCTATTGAGCATAATGCACGGCTGTTTTCCTTAAAAGCCCAAAGTTTAAATAATTATACGTTTCGCATTCGTCCCTCATATCTAGATGTCAATTTCATCACAATCTAACGTTTGTCATTGCTCAACTCATCGATGCTCGTGACACAAATATTTATCCACGAGACCACCTCTCTTCTCATCTCTCAAGTCTCAATCCACTATTAGCATTATGTTGCTTCAAAAAAAAAATACAACTTATTTTTGGACCCCACAATGAAAAATGTCTGGCTCCATCACTCTCTATACATGTATTAGGTCGATCTACTATTCCTACATATATATAAAGGACTTTTTAGGTGGTCATTTTCTAAGCATGGGATCACCATCGTGATCTTCGTAATGAAAACTTGTAGGCTGTCAACAAGTGGACACAACTCTCACGTTGAGGGAAACCCATTATAAATCTGTGTGTTTCTTGTGTGTATTTCAAATCCGTTTAACTTATTATTACTTCTGTAATTGGGATTTAGAAGCTTATTTAATTAAGAATTTTGGAAAAAGTTGTTATCTGTATGCCAATTCAACTATAGGTCACCTGCTCAGCATCTTAGGGCTGTAAATTTTATAGTCCCCAGTTATTTGATGATTCTGAAACTCCAGGAAAAAAGTGAGAGTTGTTATGATGCATATACATAACGATGTGCACCTTTCAGTCTGATACGTCCACTTTTAACAGCATAAAATGCATAAAACCAATAATGTGTTGTCACCTCTCTCAGGTTTCCAAATAAAAAACAACAAAATTGCAATCAAGTTATCAAACCGAAAATTTTTGCACATTTCTCGTAAATTTACCGTGATCACTTCAAAAAAATTCATTTGTTTTCATCAAAAGTATAGAAGGTGAAACTTTTCATAGTCCAACCTGTAAGCAATATTAGACATTGAAAAGGACATTTTTGTTAAATAGGGCGGATCTCTCTCTCTCTCTCTCTCTCTCTCCCCCTCCCTCCCTCTCTCCCTCCCTCCCACCACCATGGTGTAAATCTCGTAAATCCATTCTATGCAAATGCAAATAATAATATCTTGCTAGAGATTCTTCAGATTCATGCCCATCCCTTACACTGTGCGATCCAGGTTTAATTACCTGGTGAGCCTCAATCGACATTATCAAGACTTGACATGTAAAGGTTCAACAGGGTTTTGTAAGGGCTAAAGCAAAAACACATGAGACAACCTCCGCACCCCACTCCACCCCCTGCCACCCAGGAAAAAGTAAAGAAAAGAACAAAGGGGGGAAATTTAGGGCGAAAAGAAAGTATTCAAGTAAAACAGAAAAATAATTCATGTAAGCTGTCTCAGTAAGAAACCATATGCAATCTCAGCAGAAAAACAGCAAGGTCGGTAAAATCATCATCTCCTCCAATATTTACATGCCAGTGTTTTCACATATCAAAATACCTGATCAATGGCAGCAACTACATCTGCAACAAAACCACCAAATAATCTGTAGAGGGCCTTGTAGACAGCAATCCTGAACAAATATGAACATTTTAACCATTGGAAAAATATCTGTCATTGACAAAACAATATTTAACAGATATGCATCACAACATCGTGAGTGAATGCCGTCAACAACTTGCCTAGCACGAGGTGCCATCCCACTTGCTCTTCCAAATTCAAATCCATGCATTCTTACTGGAATTCCATTATTTCCAGCTGCAATAGCCGCTGTGTGGCTGGTAAAAAATATTGCTGAGATAAGTTCCAGGAAAAACAACAATTACATTAAGAAACCTATAGTAAAAAATAAGATTGAACTGGAACAGAAACTACAAGATAAAAAAAATAAAAATAAAAATCTGAAATGGTGTCTTCATTTTTATATTTTTTTTTCAATCCCTTTCAAAATAATGTTTATGAAGCCTTTCTTCTTTTTATTTCTTCTGATAAATATTGTCTACGAAGCACTGAGTACTCCGTGAACTTACATTCACAACAGAAATCAAGACATTGAGACAGCAATTAAATTGAACTGTACAGATCAGGTTAGGGAAAAGTAAGAGATGAGAGAACATGGAGTAGCTGTACATCCTGGTAGGAAAATAGATGACTCTTGAGTCAAAAGTCGAGTCTACGTGAAAACATATGTTGCCTTGTATAAGATGCAAATTTATGTTTTCTAAAATATTGTCCAAAAAAACATATTCTATACCTGCACACCCTGTCAGACTCTTCAGTTATGAGAAAGTTTAAAAGGAAATATTCAGTAAAAGATCTGCTTCTTGTTTTTTGGTTGACAAGTTTTCAGGGTTTACGTGAAAAGAGTCAAGGACAGGATCTTCGTTGGACAGATGCATGAATTACGCTCAAGGAATAAAACTCTCACAAAATTAGTAAATAGATTTCAATGTCGATTGAAATGATGTATAATAGGAAAACCAAGAAGCATGGAGGGATATCAGTAAGCACATGCATGCTAACACATGATACCATATCAGGAAGATAGATGGACAGATAATTGAAGAGATATAAAGTTACAACCAGAAGCAAAGACATGTATGCATATGCGCATATAACAAATTGTCCATAAAGGTATACACAGTTTGCAAAAATCAAGTATAAATTTGCAAAAAACAAGAATGAAAATTTAAAGAAAACAGGGGTAGGTTGCAGGCTGTTGGATTGAAAAGGTACAAGGAGAATGAAGAAATATGGCAATAGTTAGAACTCGACGCAACACACGATATGAATTCAAGCATCAAATATATTGCTCATCACAGCTGCCTTCTCAAGGGGGTGTTGAGGACACTTAAGAATAAAGGAGCACAATAATTTGATGAGATTTCATTATAAAAACAATTAACTCAAACCTTCCATGTCCATCACCATCAAGGGGAGAATCAAAATCAATTTCGGCATTAAACGCGCCAGCCTTTTTAGCAGCTTCGGCAAAATGTTGAGCTCCAATAATCTTCCCGTTACAGTAGTCCTTCTTGGTGTTTGGATCAACTTCACATTTTCCTCTGTATTTTGGAACAGGTCCATAGGGCTCAGTGTTGTGACTTGAAAAGCTTGGATGATGAGGATAAATACCGGAATCCACAAATCCTATCACAATATCTTCTCCAGCTCTGTCAAAGCCACCTCCTGTTGGCCATACTCCAGTTGGAAGCCCCAAAAACTGGGGTGTGTGGGTTGTCAGTTTCCTCACCTTCCAATCTCTCTCAACAGACTTCACACCAGGTGCTCGTCTAAGTATTTCTGCCTACTAATATATTGATTGTGTAAGTAATACAAGCAGAAAAGTGTTGAAGGTCACAATAAAGAAATTAGCAGATCACCTGCTCAGGAGAAATGTGAACTGCAAAGCCATTGATAAGATGACGGTAGCTATAGAGCTTCGTGTAGGTCCCATGCTCAAACAACATTCCAAGAAGCATGTCATGTTTCTTCTCTAGATGGTGTGCATAAGATGTTACCAATTCACTGTAGCAGAGGCAAAAAGGGGAGAACACAAAATCAGATAAATAGATCTCAATCAACCTCAGGTCAGAGAAAAAGAGACACATTAAAAGCGGCAATAATAACAACAAAAAGCAAGGAAAGCCTAAACATGTAGTTTACAACATGTACTCGTAAAGAGAGGTAATAGGTTCTGCTCTGAAATGAATACGACCAGGAATCCAAAGGCCGTCGATATGAACTAATAGCAATTCAAAATCCGCATAATTTGGAAAGGGTTGGCTTAATATATAGAGGACATGAAAGTGAAGCCATAAGGTTGTTTTGCATAAAATTTTATTGTTGCACTTGAATAGCATGGTTCATCTTCTATTCCTTCCAGACAAACTTGAACAGACGTGCATTTCTATACTTGCATACATATAGCAACATGAAATATCAAGGCTTCGACCATTTCTTTCTCGCAAAGGGAAAATCATTTCAAAGATCAAATTTGCATTTACATAATTCTTATGGTGTATACTATTTATACTATGTTGCCGATTCAGAAACATCTGACTAGGCTGTTTGGTTATGAAGCAAATTATTTTGACAGAACTCTTCTGTTGTCACAGCATGCAACACGCATCGTACAGTGCATTCCTGGTACATTTTTGGTGCCAATTTCAAAATGATGCATTTAGTTGAAACTTGAAATTCACTGACCACCAAAAACCAATAAAAGGTCAATAGGAAACAGGGCTTATCATAACAGAATATCTCGCCAAGAAACTGAAAGCAAAAGCGATATAAAATCTTCTCTAGACCAAAATGGGGATATATATCATACAATATATTGAGGCAATTTTACCACACATTATGTTATAATAAACTAAATCACAATTTCAATGGAATTTGCACGAACCTAATTTATCAGCCTTATTTTTTCCTTTACAACATTGTCTCAAAATATTTTATTGATAAAGAAATAAGCATTGCTTAACACAAAATTAAAACTAAGGTCAAACAACTTCTTATGATGCTTAGCCTGAGAAAGTTAAATGAAAGACAGACATGTTGATGATATCACCACTAGAAGTCCCGTTTTCTCGTACTCTGAGCTTTTCTTTGACAATCAAGTTCCACCAAACCACTAATTCAAATAAAAAAATTTAACTAACAGTGAACAAATGAAGCGACCATTGATCTAAATATAAAATCAAGCCGGCACATGTAGAATTACCATAAGACAACTTGAACGAGAAAAGGCATCAACCACAAACTCATAGCAATTCTATAAATATATAGTCAGGTTTAAATAAATATTAAAAATACCTGGTGACATCAATTTTCTCATCAGAATCAGATTCCACGGCAGTGGCTAGAAAACCATCAACACCACCTTTATAACTTATCACGGGCTCGCCTTCAACTGTCGCAATGTATATTTCTGCTTTCCCAAGGACAAAAAGACTCAATAGGATTACAATAAGAAAAGAACAAATGTTCTTCATTTTAGCCAATCCTCTCCCAACTCCTCACGCCCCACAGATCCAAATCTGTTCATTCAGAAAAAATAAAAAAATAATAAAAAACTATCAAAGTTAGCAAACCAGAATCTTGGCCAATTAACTATATACTCCAGTTCAATCAGCATAAGGAAGCATAGATGACATTCAGCTGCAAAAGCTAAAATTTCTTCTTCAAATTAATCAAATAAAAGCGTAAAAACTCTGTATACTTACACCCTTATATAAGTTATATATACATGTGAACACACCCGTGAGTGTAAAATATTATTTTTTTCGGAAAATAACTAATGGGTGATCCAATACCTGAACTTGAAGTTTGTTTCTTTTTCTCTATCTCTGTTTCTGATTTCTTTTTCTTTTCTTTCGCTTACTTCATCTGCTCCATGTGAATACTCTTCGAAAAAAGGAATGACAAATTAGTAACAAATATTATACACATATACATATATTACTACATAAATATTTTATGTGTACTATATATACATAATGCTGAAGAAACAAGCAAAGAATCAGAACAACATATACAGTAAAAGAAAATATAAATAAGATCCCATCAAATTATTTGAACAAAAAAAAAGCTAAAATCTTTACTCACATTTATTCAAGAAAAGAACCCAAAATGCTAATGGCAAAACCCCACTTTTTACAAAACTCGAAGCTGCTACTATTTTTTATTTTTATTTTTATTTTTTTACTCTTTACCACCGATAAATCAAGAAATGAAGCTGATCAGCTAGCTACATTTAAATTTTCTTGATAGTATCAGTATTCTTAATGGGTACTAAGAGAAGTGGAAAAACAGTTTTTTTCTGTTGTTTTTCTTGTCTAAATTTTATGGGTAGTTGAGTGGAAGAGTGAAGTGGAGATAGTTAGGGTTCTCTTCATTGTGTGTTTTTATTTATTGGGGCTGAACCAGACAAAGGACCGAAAATGGAAGACAGTAGGAGAAGCCTTGATGATTTCATTAAATTATACTATTATATTATCTAACAATTTCTAGTGGCACTTCCCGAATTCTTTAACAACTTCATTCATTTTATGAAATTTTGTTAAATAAAAAGTCTATTTTTCTTTGGTTCAATCTTTCACAATTCAAAATTACTTGCCTCTATATTTAAAGAAAGATTTCTATTTCTTGTCAAAAATGAGAAAAAATAAATAAATTAATTCGTGAGTTTTCGTGTAGGTACAAAGACAAAGAAAGAAAGAAAATTTGGAAAACATATATTAATACACTATCAGAGTTTAAATCAATTCAACATTTTTCTTTCCTTTTGAATACGGAGCACACTAGTTGTATCATGTATGTGTACTTTATTTCTCGTTTTTGCACTTGACTTTAGTAGAAAATTGATGCAAAGAGAACTTCGTCTAGAAGTGATCACCTTTCTCTTGTAGTGTGTGACAAATTTGCGAAGTTAACGACTTTGCAAAAGAAATAGTTGCATAAAAAGACTACAAAGAAAGCGACACTTTTTATGTTGATTCAGTGGACATTGAATTTTCTCAACTTTTAACATGGGAAGTAAAAGAAAAAGTAAAAGAGGTAGACACATAAAGTAAGAACTCGATAATGATCAACAGGCTTGATAGATTTAGACAACTAAGTTTTGAAACTTGGAAATATGAGAAGATGATCCAAAAACATTCTTCAAATATATAGTTTGTAGCTCCAATTTCAAATTAAATTCTTTAAAACAAATGTAAGATTAATTTCTTGACATAATATACTATCCTTTTTATACATTTTGTAAAACAAAATATTAAAAAGAATTAAGAAATGTAGTGCATATTTGGAGGGTGAATTCAATAACACTAAGACCATGTTTGATTGTCTCAAATTCCATGGAAAATGTCACATTCAAGGAAAACGAATTCCATTTTGACTATTTGATTGCAACATAGAAATGGAAACCGAATTTCAAAGTACAACCACTTTAAACTGCAGTTTTTTTTCATGAAAAATGAATTCCTATGGATTTGGTGAGTTTTCATTTTCCAACTAATATGGAATTGGAATTTCTTTCCACCTTTACCTATCAAACGGACCCCAAACATTGTTGAGGAAGAAAATAAAATACAAACACGTTGATTGTATCGTTGAGTCATCTTCAACCTTGCATATCAATCAACGCGCTAACGGCATCGGAGTCTCATTAGTGAAGTTGAATTAGGTTTGTTTGTGGGGTTATGGGAAAATTAATTAGTTATATAATTGATGCTAATTGATTAAGGCAAATCCATTGATTGATAGACAAAGATTCTTTACCATATATTTTATGTGGAATTTATATTTTGAGATTATAATTTGCATGCATATTAAATCTTTCATTCATGCCTTTTTAATTCCTTTGTGGTACCTTTTGACAAGAAGAATATCAATTTGAACTTTTTCATATAGCAGAAATATTTCGTGACCTTTATAGTTACACTTTTTGTCTATTGGAAGTCATAATTACTTGATTTGCTTTGTGACCTACAACACATTTGAAAATTACATATTTTTGAGTGGATGTTTTGATTAAGCATATGTTTAACTAATTTATAAATTATTTATAAACGATTTATAAGTTATTTATGCATAGTCAAACATGTTAGAGCTACGTGGTCGTCAAGATTCTTTCGGCAGTACACAATCTCGTTCTTGCAAAAATTAATTAGACTAGTCGATGTCGATTTCTTTTGTAAAAAAATAGCTAGTACTTCATATCACCATCACAATGGACCACGCCACTTTAAAAAACTCACGACGTAAAAGGCTTTATAATGAGACTATATTAAGTAAGTCGGGTGTACTGTCAATAAATTATCTTATCAAATATATTTATATTAATTCAAACGTTATAGAGAAAATTAATATAGTTCTTCATGTCAAGTAAATTCTCAATTATTCTTAAATTACGTTAAACGACTAATAAAAGGCATTTCAACTCCATGGAGGTCATTTTAATGTTTATTCTATATTTTTATTTGTTGGAATTTTTATGAATCTAAAAGGTCAAAAAAAATCTCTTTTTTCTTGTGTTTGCTCTAACCATTTAAGCCATGCATTGATCTTATAATCTTGAGTAATGATATTTATAGTGAAAACTACCGATAGTCGTCCAATATGGCACACATATGACAGTTTAGTATTTGATACATTAATATGGTAATTTTTTTTTTATTATCTTCTACATGAAATAAAAAATTGTCATGTGTATGTCACGTAGGACGACTATCGATAGTGTGAATAGTATTATTCATCTTTCATCTAATTCATCTCCTACCAAAATCGCAACAATCTCATGATTTAAAACATCTTTAAATTTACGGCGAAGATTATATTTTTTTTTTTTCATTTTATTTTGGTAGATTTTGTATGATTACACGTTGATCTTCACGTACTATAAAATATTCTATTCTAGTACCTCATTTTTAGAGAAATTAATAAAGAAATTGTTACTTTGTGAATTCATGTGAGGTTGTCCCACCAAATTTGTCCCTATTCTTGTACATAACATGTGACTGTGTGACTATTTCTATGGCAGAAAATGAACCAAAAAATTCCAAGCATAGACAAGATAATACAGAAACTGAAATATATCTTTTTTTTTTTCAAAATTAACAAATTATTTTTTCACAAAAAGTTACAACATGAGTTGGCAGGAGATGCACCTCCCCAAGTATGTATTTAGTGAATGTGTGTCACGGGTTCAATTTATGTACACCCAACATCTCCTAATGTAGGTAATTGTTACTGACCAAAATATGAATTACTGTCACGTAAAATCAAAATTCGCATGTTATGCCCACATAGCATGAGTTCAAACATGACTTTAAAAATCTATGACAAATGTTAAGAGTTTGGGCCGATGTTGAGATTTGGGGTTTCATCTTAAATGATTAACATTATTAAGAGGAGTATCTCAAACTCTTATAAATTAGTCTATATTTTCATCTTTATTCGATGTAAGATTTTATCCATTAACATGTCCTTTTAAGATAATGACTCGTTTGAGTAGACCAATCTTGAAATCTATGTTCTTAATTTTATTTTTATTTTTTTTAGATTTAATCGGATCGAATTGCTCGTTGGAATTTAATGGACTTTAATACCATGTTGAGTTTTGAGTTTTCATCTTAAAATGTCAACCTTATTAAGAGGAGTATCCCAATTCTTTATAAGTTGGTCTATATTTTCATCGCTATGGGATAAAATCTCACATCTGATAAAAATGAAAACATAAACCAATTTATAAGAGTTTGTGTTACTCTTCTTAATAAGGTTGACATTTTAAAATGTAACATCAAATCTCAACATGGTATCAGAGTCCATTAAAACTCCAACGAGTAATTCTATTCGATTAAAACTCAAAAAGATTGAGCACATAAATTTCAAGATTGGTCTGCTAAAGCGAGTCATCATCTTGCGGTGGCATATTAAGGGATAGAATCTCACATCGAATAAAGATAAAAACATAAACCAATTTATAATAAATTGACCTTTAAAGATGGAATCTCAAATCTTAACAACAAACAGAAATTTGAAATACGAAAGGAATTTGCCTATTCCATCATTGCCTCTGCATCTTAAGTAAAAAGTAGTAATTAGGAAGGACAAAGTTCCTACATTTTTTCAAACTTA
>CAIGRR010001657.1:0-13552 GCA_903798365.1 Fraxinus sp. 1973-6204
GGATACTAAGTACATTTAGGCATAAAATCGTCATATGAGCGCATTAAATAAAGATGTAAAATGTGTATTTTACATTCATATCACACTTCTTCAACAGGTCATGCATTGACTCTAGAGGATTTTTGGAAAGTGACATTTTGAAAGCCCAATTTTGCATCCCGTTCATTAATGCTGTCACTACTGCAGACATCTAAAGGTCTATTATACCAAGTGTTGCCCTGCTGAATCTAGCCAAATATTTCTGCAAAGACTCATCCTTTTCTTGTACCACCTGCACAGTTCTATAACTGTTTTTCATTTCCTCTTGCCGCTCATAAAGTATGCCACGAAACTCCTGGACAATTCATTAGAGGTCTTTATAGACCTGGGTGCCAGTGTGGCCACCCGATTTCTAACCTCCCTCCTCAGCGTCAGGGGGAATGATCTACACATTACTGCATCTGGGGCTGCGTAGAGCCTCATTAAGTTAACGAAGGTCTGCAAGTGGTCCAACGGGTCCGTGACTCCGTCATATGCTTCTATTATTGGCTGTTTAAAGCCTTTCGACAAAGGCATGACCATAATCTCAGGGACGAAAGGATCTTCCTCCAGGACCATCTTGCCTGCGCCTTCCTTTCTCTTGGTTAATGCATCGTCTATCTTCTGGGTCATCATCTCTTCTATTTTCTTTTCCAAGTCTGTCACGGGTTGGGAAATCTATGGAAACACAAAACTTAAAGCCCCCATATCTCCTGTTGTTAGCTGAGTAACAGGCGGGGTTCCCATTTGGGTTACCTGGGGTGGTTGCTCACGTATGGCCTCCGACGAACTCTACGGAGGGGCTGTGATTTTCTGTGTCTGACTTTGTAAAAGGTTCATCATGGCTGTCAATTGTATCTACAAGGCATTAAATTGGCTTTGCATTACATACTGCGGTGGTGGCGGTGGGTCTTGACCCCTTGCAACGGACTCTGACTCCGTCTCCGTTGTATTCCCGACCATGTATGTTTCACTCCTTGTTCGTCTCTTTGACATAGCTTTTCTATTCATTGGGATTTCCAACAGATGGCGCCATGAAATGTTTGGCGAGATTGTCTTCCGTGGTTCACTGTTGGACGATTTTTGTCTGGTATATCGTCATTTGCATGGTTAAGAATGGCGTTAACCTCCTACGGTAGGCATGGGGGTCGCAGTATGGCCTCATGGTGGTAGGCGATCTCATGGGGGTCGACGGTCCAGTGGGGATAGACAGTCTTATGTTAGTAGATAGGCCACGTGAATGTAGAGGGCCTCATGGGGGTCGACGACCTCCCGAGGGGTCGACGGTCTCACCGGGGTGATGGCTTTGTGATGGTAGATGTGTAGCGCATTTCTGAGAGTGTTGATCTTATTTGTCCGCATGGTTAATTAACGATGTTATATTATATCACTTTACATGTTCTTGATGGACCAATAACAAGATCAAGAGCAAAAAAAGATCAAGGAAGCCATGCAAAGACTTGTTGATGAGTGTGTTCAACTCATGTATTTCATACCATTTTAACTTGATAATTTGTTGGATTTTATGATTTTAGAGTGCTTTGATGTGTGTTTTAGTGTTGTTTTGTAGGTTTGATGAGATGATGCAAAAGTTAGAGAAACATGTGATGTTGGCATGAACCAAAGAGAAAAGAAAAGAAAAATGGCAAAAGGGGAATTTTTTATACTCAAAACGGGGCACCCAAGTGCCATAACTAGCTCCTAAGTGGCAATTGAAGAGCCAGAAATTAACGTGGAAATTGAACCAGAAGTATGGTGCTCAGGAGCGTAGCGACTAGCCAACCAAAGCAGAAACTCACCAGCGTTGTGGTACCTAGGCGCTACGTCGTAATTGTTAGGGTTTAAAATTTTTTACCAGTTAAATAGCTCAGAACAACTCGAAATTTAAGACAAAAATTAGAGAGGCATAAATACATCTGGAGAGGCACTTTTCAGGAGGTTACACAACTTGAGAATCAGAGAGACAAATCATCAAGGAAAAAAAGAAATCAAGGGTTTGAAGCATTGATTTTGGCAAGATTATCTTAGTGCAAGATTCATCAACTTCTCTACTTAATTAAAAACCCCGTGGTCTACTCAATTATTATTCTTTGTTTTTCTTCATCCATTATGAATAGCTAATCTTTTTATTAAGGAAAATAATGTAATTTATTGAGACCCTTTAATTCAAATTTCAAGATTCTAGTTCTTTAAATTTTATGTGTTAATTTTATTTGGATTTAAATCCTTGGATTCTTTGGCCAACTATTCATTAATCTTGTAAATCTATTACGAGTCAAGAAGTGAGTTATAAATTTAGACCACATAGAAAAATTAGGGAATTAGTATAAAAGCGTAAAGATACCTTTTCTAGTTAATGCGGCTGCTACATGGATACTTAGAAATTAAATGTGTTTAACTAAGGTGTATCCTGATTCACATATAGATATGGAGTTTACTTAGTTAAATGGAATCAATTTGAATTCGAGAGAGGTAAATTGAATATGTTAGAAGAATTCGACCGATATTCTTTGCATATTTGAAGACCCAATTTGATTAGCGTGTGCATTCCACTAAATTCAATTTGTTAGAAATAGTTAGATCAACAATCACAAAATTATTGTTTATTTACGTCAGATAAAAGTTGAAATAGTAAATAAGGAATAAATAATAGTCCTTGTGGAAACGATTATTCAGACTCAATGGTTCATTATATTACTTGTTCGATACCGTACATTTGAGATGAAAAAAACAAGAAGTTTTTTATGCTTTTGTCTGGGACAATTTACATTTAAACTTATTTTATTTTGTGTTGAATTTTATTTGATTAGTTGAATTTGTTTTTATTTGTAGAGAAAAAGGTGTTCGTTGTATGCTTCGTTCTAAAGGTGATGATCTTGAACCATTTGATCCGAAAATATAACATCCCTTTAGACAAAGACTCAAAAACACAAACAAAAATAGAAACATCAGATGGTAGAAGAGCAAAATATTCTGATACTAAATTGGACAAGAAAACACTAGAGTAGTGACGTCACAAAATCAACAGCGCGAAAAGTTGAGATCGATGAATGACATTTGCTAGTGTCAATGTTCTTGACTCCTATAGCAGCGCCCGACTGCTCCAGTATCGTATATCATGATTTCAAGCAAAATAAATTTCAGATAAGAGCTTATTGGATCAATTTGATTAGCAACATCCTCTAGTTTAGGTTATCTCATGAAAACTTGAACATACACATCTCAAGATTTCTCTAGAATTGTATGAACTTTCATGTTTCAGGGGTTAATGAATTTACAATCAAGTTGCAGTTATTTCTCTATACATTGAGAGATTACAGTTTTTGAGTGGTTAGATGCCGAGCCTCATGGAGATATAAATACTTGGGAGGACTTGACGAGAATGTTTTGCAATAAATTCTTCTCACCTACAAAAGTAGCAAAAATCTAACTGAAAATCCAAACATTCCACCAACGTGACAGGGAAAGTTATCATAAGCTTGGAACTCACCACTTGCTAAATCTTAGGTGTATTTTTCAGCAAATAGGTCCACAATTGATAAATCAATTCAACATTTTTAGAACTGTATGTGAGAATTGTGGAGCTAACCATGCTACACAAGATTGCTTGTTACTTGCTCCTCTATAGGAATAACTATACTAAATTCAAAATTGTTCCCGCAACTTCAACCTTCATTACAGACTTATAATCCAGGATGGATGCAACACCTGAACTTTAGTTGATTTGATAATCAATAAAAAGTGAGTAGTTCATAGACTCCACAGCAAGAGAGAAAACAAAGCTTGGGAGACATGTTTCAACAATACATATAGAAAACTGACAAAGTATTCTAGCAAATTGATACAAAATTTTCAAAATTAGTAAGCTCTATCAAGAAGTTGGAGATACATATTTGTCTGATACCTCAGCAACTTGCAGAACGCCCACAAAGATCATTGCTAAGGCAATATATTGATCAATCCAAAGGAGCAAGTGCAAGCTATAACAAGCAGAAGTAGAGTACAATTACCAAAAACTCATGTAAAGAGGCCAAAAGGAAAAGAAAATGATGCAGAAAATAATACCAAAATAGGTCTATGGGGACCAATTGAAATTAAAAGATGATGCAGAAAATAATAAAAAAGGAGAGAGGAAAAAAGGGAGTACGGTTGAAACTCCAAGATAAAAAAAAAAAAAAAAATACAGATTTAGAAGTCGGCAAGAATAAATATATGTACTAATGCATTCATGTAACTATTCATTCATTGAAGTAGACAAATATAATTCAATCAACTTTTCCCTAAATTCAACGCAAATATCAAACTCAAAGAAAAAAAAAAAAAAAAAAGAGGGTGAGAGAGAATATAGAGAGGTAGCTGAAAATGATGGAGCAAAGAGTTGAGCCTTTTTTTTGCAAAAAAGGGTAAGATTAAGAGGGCTCTCATGTAAAACCAGCCTTGTGTAGAATGAATCCTACCTTAATCTTGAAGAAACTAACCAATTCCTCACTAGTTTGGCTATTTCTTTATTGCAAAATCTGAGGACATTCCTTGAAGAAATGCATAGTGGGTTACCACCCATCAGAGGCATCGAGCTTCAAATTGATTTTGTGCTTGGGGCCTTTTTCCCAGTTGACCAACCTACAGAAGTAATCTCAAGGAGACAAAGGAGTTTCAAAACAATTTGAGGAGTTGATGGGCAATAAGGCATGGAGAATGTGCATTGATTGTAGGACAGTTAAAAATATAACAATAAAATATCGTCATCTCATACTAGATTAGATGATATGCTTGACAAGTTGCATGGGTCATGTATTTTTAGCAAATAAATCTTAAAAGTGAGTATTACCAAATTAAAATGAAAGAAAGAGATTCAAAAAACTGCTTTTAATACTAAATATATGTTATATGAGTGATTAGTTAGGCTATCTGGTCTTAATAATGCACTTAGAACTTTTATGAAATTAATGAACCATGTTTTGCGTGCTTTCATAGGAAAATTTATTGTAGTGTATTTTGATCATAGTCTAGGATATAGCAAGAGTTTAGATAAGCATTAGAGATGTGTGCAATTATTTTGAGACAAGAACTCTATTCTAAATTTAAGAAGTGTATATTTTGCATAGAAAAAATAGTTTTTCTTGGTTTTGTTGTAAAGTACAAAAGGTATTGAGGTGGATGAAAAGAAAGTAAAGCTGCCAAGGAATGACCAACCCAAAAAGCATCATTGAGGTAAGAAATTTTCATGATTTAACTAATTTTTATAGGCGTTTTGTTAAAAAATTTAATACACTTGCTACACCACTCACTGAAAGTGTGAAAAAGAATATTGGATTTTGTTGAGGGCATTGAACAAAAAAATGTTTTTAATATTATTAAAGATATGTTGTATTTTGTACCTTTTTTTAGCACTACCCAACTTTAAGAAAACTTTTTGAGATTGCACATGATGCCTTAAGAATAGGAAATGCAGCCCTTTTTTAGCATTGTATCTTTTTTATGACTCATGTGTCCGAATTCCTCCCGACCAATTCTGAGGAGTGGCGGCTTTCTCCCCTGGTTTTCCACCAGAGTAAATTCGGATGCGGTCATAGTTTATACACACTTGGATCGGACCTTCGAAAAGCGGTTCTCCTATCTGTGGTCCTCCCTTTACGAAGTACGGACAGGACCTCAAAGGGGCGACAAAACGCACTATTACTTTGCCACCATAGGCCATCTGCCTTCCAATATAAATGTTGTCTTCCACCTATCAGAAGGATTCGAACCTCCGATACTCCGTAGAGAACTCTTTTGCTTTATCCTACATATGACGAAGAGCTTTATGCTCTTGTTTGAGATTTGAAGACGTGGAAACGCTACCTATAGCCATGGAGTTCATAATCCATACTGACCTTGAACAATTGAAACATCTAAAGGGTTAAGGTAAGTTGTACAAGATGCATGCGAGATGGATGTAGTATATTGAGATTTTATCCTATGTCATTCAGTATAAACAAGATAAAGAGAACGTAGTTGCTGCTAAATTATCGAGGTATGTATTTCTTACTTCCTTAAGTGCCAAAATGCTTGGGTTACGATTGATAAATTTCATAAACATGATGTATATCCATTTATAGAAAATAAATTATGTCTGTCTAATTATTTTGTGTGAATTATTGGTGCGTGAAGCACATGGTGAGGGTTTGATGAGACATTTTGTAAAGCTCGGAGAATTTTATAAAATAAAATTAGTTGTTTTCAATGCTATATTTTATATTTTTAGTTGAAATTATAGAGAAATAAGTTTTAAACTCTTTTATTAAATTATTGATAAAGTGATAATTAGTACATCATTATTGAACTCATTGGATAGCTCGTGTTTAATCATCTATTTTACGTTCGAGAAAAAGTCGATTTGAACAAGTTAGACTCAATATATTGAAATTTATAAACTTTGTCACTTAATGGTATTAGTTTAGATTTATTTTTGAATTTATAAAGAATGCCAACCACGTGTAGATTAGATAGGGATATGATAAAATAGTTTCTTAATTTTTCTAAATTGTATAAATGTTATAATATATTATATTGGACACTTTCTTGATATAGTACATGACATGTAATGATTTGTGCCACCAAAAGGCCAATTTGTTTTTATTAGAATTAATAAAGTTGCCTTTTAATTTCAAACGACTGTCAAGCATGTGAGTAATTTTAAACCAATTATATGGAAAATACGTTTAATAGAAGAATTATACATGGTTACATTGGAATGATTGTTGTCTTCCTTAAACAAATGCTCCAAGTTGAGAATAAAGATAAATGGTATTTTTTTTATAGAGTGGAACACGTATATAGAAACCGCAACAGAGAATTTTGTGAACGTGAAATTCTTGCTTATCTTCTAACAATTCTTTTTATCAATCAAGGTAGGGTTACAAGGTGCAAGCGGTTATCCCGTTTAATTTATTTTCCATGTTGATAAATATTATGTTAATGAAAGCAACTATATGATATGTAATGGCCATCGATACCAAATATATGATATATTATGAGCTCTTACCAGTTTTTAAAGATATGATATGACTATATGATATTTTTGACGCATGACTTAATATTTTATTTGGGATTGCACCATTTTCCGTGTCCTATTGGGTATTCTCATATACTCACCATTTCCCCTACTCCTCACAGGTTAGAATGGATCGTTAGTTGACGGGCGATTAGATGCAGTCATGATGTCAGGATTTATGAGACTCAATAAAATAATTCGGTGTAATAAGACATTTTTAATTCCAACAATTTCTTAGTTTATCTCATAAGAATTTATTTAGAAATTTAAAACATGTTTTATTGGGATATAAATTTCAATCCGTGTTACGCTTTATTTGTGAAATTAACATTTTATAATTTATCTAATAATGCGATGTGCATGGCTTTTAACATTTATTTAGAATATATTTTATTTTGTTATGGATTTCTTCTATTATTTAAATTTTGCTCGCTAATTTCATATACTTACATTGTTGAAATAAATAAATCTGGTAGCGATATAAATTATAAAGTTGAGTCGTTATGCATTTTGGTGTGAAGAAAATCTTATAAATGTTGAATGGGCATTTTTATTGGCCTAGAATGAAAAGAGATGTTAACCACATTTATAGTAGATTCATTACTTGTAAGAAGGTCAAATCTAAGGTTTTATAATAAGGTTTGTATGCACCCTTGCCCATGTCTAGTGTACCATGTGATAATGTGTCTATGGACTTTGTATTGGAGTTGCCTAGGACTAAAAGGGGTATAGATTCCATATTCGTGGGAGTGAATGTTTTAGTAAGATGGCAAATTTCGTTCCATGCCATAAAATAAATGATACCATGAACATAGCTGATTTCTTTTTAAAAGAGATAGTGCGACTTCATGGTATACTTTGGAGTTGTGTGTGTGATAGGAATATTAAGTTTCTTCGCTACTCTTGAAAAGTTTTATGGGGTAAGTTGGGTACTAAACTGTTATTTTCTACTACAGTTACCCAAGATAGATGGACAAATCGATAGAGTTAATATAACACTAACTCAATTTTTATGCATTATAATCAATAAAAAATTGAAAAGTTGGGAAGTTTGTTTACAATTCACAATGTTTGTATATAATAGAGCCGTGCATTCTACTACTTCTTATTCCCCCTTTGAAATTGTGTATAGTTGTAATTTGTTAATTGCTTTAGATTTAATTTCTTTATTTGTTAATGAAAGATATAGTTTGGATAGGAAGAAGAAATCTGAATTGGTGAAGTCAATCCATAAGAAGGTTCATATTTAGATTAAAAAAAGAATGAACATTATTCTTCTCAAGTCAATAAATGAAGAAGACGTGTGTAACATTTGAACCAGGAGATTGGATTGCGAAAGGAGATGAAGATTCACCGCTGACTTAAAAAGAAGATTCCAGATTTAATTATGGATCTTCATCTCTCAACAAACAGGCTCATAGTCTAAAACTTTGTTACATTTTCAATAAATAAAAAATAAACAAAAGATTATTAAGGAAGATCGAATGTATTCTACTATTGGACTTGAAAAATGTGGTTCTCAAAATTTTGGACATTGACGCAACACAGAATCATAGATTATCACCTAAGTAACCTTATGCTTCATATGGCTCTGCATCCACTCTCTAGTTTTCCATCATTTCAAACAGTACATGAAAAATTATTTTATCGTAAAAAAATAGGAAAATAAATCCAAAAAAGTGTAGAAAAAAAGTTAAACTAAAGGATTTGTAAAAGAAAATCAAAGAAAATTCTCAAAGAAAGAATAATGAAAATGAATGAATAAATAAATAAAATAATTTGAGAAATGTAAAATATATTAAAAATGGGGAAAATAAAAATTATATAAACAGCCTGGATAGTAAAAAAAAACTGAAAATTATTTCAAAATAATAATAATTGGCCAATGGAAAAGTAGAAGGAAAAAAAATTAAAGAAAACAGAGCAAGCAAAAATAATTTATGAATTTCATAGAATAAAAATCGTGAAAATAATATAAACAAACCAGACAATAAAAACTGAAAAAAAAAAATTGTAGAAGAAAAAACTAGCAAAATAGAGTGAGCAAAAGTCATTTCCAAAAACCAATTCAAAATTCACGAAAATAATACAGACAAATCGAACGGCATAAAAACATAACTCTGATGGGTAATGGATAGGTATTATTTTCTAAAAGGGAGTTGCCAACCAGTAACATTTTATTTTGTTTTGGCAAAAATTCAATAGNAGACAAATCGA
Source organism: Fraxinus sp. 1973-6204 (assembly GCA_903798365.1). Taxonomy (NCBI): domain Eukaryota; kingdom Viridiplantae; phylum Streptophyta; class Magnoliopsida; order Lamiales; family Oleaceae; genus Fraxinus; species Fraxinus sp. 1973-6204. Next base: position 9,269 of record CAIGRR010001657.1, read on the forward strand.
ACGGCATAAAAACATAACTCTGATGGGTAATGGATAGGTATTATTTTCTAAAAGGGAGTTGCCAACCAGTAACATTTTATTTTGTTTTGGCAAAAATTCAATAGAAAAATATCAGGAGGAAAAAAGTGCAATTAATTATAAAAAGTTGATTAATCAAATGTTGACTCGTTAAAATCTCATCATGAAAATCTAATGGGACAACCTGTGTGAAGGGAAAAAAAATATACTCCTAATTTTAATAAATAAAAATATTTGTGTTGACCTCGAAAAGGGGCTCAACACGTGGTCAATAGGATAAGTCTTCGTGTCAGCTCCTCCCTGCACACAGTAACATGCCGTTAGTCACTCGTGGCCTTTTTCGGAGAGGATGGAAACGGCCGCGAGCACTTTGACGATCAAGTCAGTTTATCGATCGATTGGAAGATGGCCACCGAAGGTCGAATAATCGCTGGATCGTGGTTGTGAGCGTGTAAGTGTTTGTCTCTAAGAAAGGAAAGATCTTCTTTACCGCCCTTTAGTTACCAATTTTGTGAAAAGTGAAAAGTCCCCTCTTCAGGCACAAGGTGGAGGTATTTATACCAAGGATGGAAAGGGGAGAACTGTTAGATGAGGGGTCACGTGGCATCAGATCCTCATAAGCCGTCACATCCTAGGTATCAATCTGTCACTCAATTTGGCGTACATTGAAGGCTCTGATAAAGGGCAACTGAGCTGACCGTTTGCATCCTGACATACGTCCCATCAATCAATCAGGGATTTGACTTTGTAAAGATCCTTATACAAAAGATCTTTGCGGAGGCGAGGTGTGGCAAGTCCGAGATGTTCTGTGGACGTAGAGTGCGGGTCTTTGCATCCGTTGCGACTCGCGGATGAGTTCGGTTTATTCTAGTTCGTCCTATGTATGATCGGTTCGTCCCATGCGTAATCACCTCATCCGACATGTAGCGTGATGGAGGTCATTTTCCTTGAAACGTGTCGGACGAGGCGTCGGTTCTGCGTAGGTTTGTAACAATAGTCCCGCAAGTCCATGTATGGATATTTATATAGCACTAGGACTTTTAAAATTGCAGTCGAAGCGCATGGGGGAAAGAGCGCCGGATTCTGATTTCTTGGCCGAGATAGTGAGTCGGCAATTGGCGGAGAGGTTCTGCGTAGGTTTGTAACAATAGTCCCGCAAGTCCATGTATGGATATTTATCTAGCACAAGGACTTTAGTTTTATTGTTGAGTAAGGGTGTGTGGGATGAGTGTCTAAGCTTGGAGGTGTCACGTCGATAACTTTACTGGATGGAGCTGCGAAATGAACTTGCGCAATGGTTGAAGCGGGAAAAAGAATCGAGTGTTCACAAGTTTCCCCTTGAAATGGACGAAGTGATGCGAGCGGGTAACTTTGGGGTCGCGTCATCGGGGTTGTGATCTGGTCGAAGCGAGAGTAGTGGTCAACTCTAAGTGGAACTGTTGCAACGTCGGGTTCTGATCCGGCCAAAGCGATAGGGGTTGGTGACTCTGAGGGGAGTTGTTCTGATCCAGCTGAAGCCATAGGAATTGGCAACTCTGAGGGGAGTTGTTGTAACGCTGGGTTCTGATCGGGCCAAAGCGAAAGGAGTTGGCAACTCTGAGGGGAGTTGTCGCAATACTGGGGTCTATCCGGCCGAAGTGATAGGAGTGGCAACTCTGAGGAGAGTTGTCGCAACGCTGGGTTCTGATCCGACAGAAGCGATAGGAGTTGGCAACTCTGAGGGGAGTTGTTAGAACGCTTAGAATTGGATAAGGCGAGGTGATAGGTTCTGAAGAGACGGCATTGGACTTTGTGCCAATGATTTGAAAGCTCTTGCGTTTTCCCAAGGCAATCATGGAGGGCGTTTGCATGCTTCCGAGACACGCCTCTCTTACCATAAATGGCAATCATGGTGACGACCTCCTGTCTTCAAGGTGATGTGTTTAGTCCATGCGTGAACCTTCTCACCAGGGCCATTGATCTTGGTGACCTTTGATTTTAACGGCGATCCTGAGCTTTTACCTTTGAACGGCTTAGATGCAACTGGAGACGATCCAACGGTCAGGGCAAACCCTCGAATGCCTATATAAGGCTCGTTCTATCCACTTTGTGACTTTTTACCTTTGTGAAAATCTTAAAAATACTCTCAAGCTTTCACAAGTTCACTGTTTGGTTTTCTTCTCCAGCGAGTAACCAGGACTCCAACGAACACTTTGGGGATTCCAGCGATTAACAAAATTATTTTCGAACTTAGGTAATATTGCATCTTTTGTTTCTTCTCCTTTTTTCTTTGGAACAACCTTCCAAAACTTAGAAATGACGACTGAGCGTCCTAGTGTCGTAATGAGTGAGGATAGGCGAGGTGAGGAGGGTTCGACTGTGAGAGAGCCCATTGTGGTTACTCCAGATGAACTAGGCATGGCCATTAGGGTTGGAGAGAACATTTGGAGACGTCCAGCCTCCTCTGTAGATACCTCAATCCAATGGGGGCCTCAAAATATCCTTCTAAAGCCACTTCAGAAACTTTAGAGAAGTGTAGGAGGGTCTTTAGGATACCGGACAGTATTGAGCTGATTTTACCCGACCCGAATGAGAGGGCCTGCTATCCGAGGCCGAGGTGTGTGGCGGTGAGTGAAAATCTATTTGAGGCCGGACTTAGGCTTCCTTTCCACCCATTCTTTAGGCTGGTGCTCCGATCTTATGGGCTGACCCCGACCCAACTTAACCCGAACACGTGGTCTCATATGGTGGGAACTTGGATGCTGTGGTGTCGGGCCAACATCGGGGTGGACATGTCCTTCAGTGTGTTCCATTCCCTCGTTTTTACCGAAGTGTGTAGCCGACGGGGAGGAGAGTAAGAGTTGGTATTACTTGGCTCCGTGGAGGTCCCAATACCCGTTCGTAGTAGGGCTGCCTACCTCGGTCAAAGGATGGAGGAGTTCATGGTTCTAGGCAGCGGGAGGTGGGACACCATGGAAAACGACCCCATGGCGCCTCTTACCGTTCCCACCTCTTTCTCCACTTATAGTAAGTTTCTTTCCCGAGTCGATTTTCCTTGAGTAACTTTTTCTTATGGTTTTAATATTTTCGTTGCTTGTAGGCTCTCTTCCGAGGTGTGAGATATCCGAGGAGGACAGGGATATCATCAGTCAGATCTATCAGACGCCTCTTCCAGAGAGGAGCTACAACGAGCTAATTGACAAGAACACTTCCTTCACACTACACGGTCTAATGGCGAGTCAAGATGAACTTATTAGTTCAGCTCATCCTTGAACGTTTTCCTTCCCTCAGTACTTAAGCAATATTTCTTTTTGCAAGTGATTTTGACAAGTAGAAACCCTTGATGCCAGACTTCGCCTCCATTCGCCGGAGCTTCGCGGAGGTAAAAATGCTTAAAACAAGTTCGACTGCTTACAAGAAGCAGTCTGAGAGGCTACTTTCCCTCAGCAGGGCTCAGCAGCCGGCTGAGGAGGACGAGACGAAGGAAGGAGCCTCCTTCGTCAAAAGAAAAAGAGGTTCTTCCTCTGCCTCTACTACGAAGCCCCCTCCTCCTCCTCTAACTTTCGGGGTGACCATCGAGACCCCTTCGGTGATCTCAAAGGCCATAGTGCCTATAATTGCATACATGGACGAGGGGCCTGCTAGAAAGAGGCTGAAGAGGCCTGCGAACCCCCCAGCTCAGAGTAAGGTAACCGACTTTTTGGGGAGTAAGGACGACGATCTCTTCGAGGTAGTATTGGAAATGCTACCTCCCGAAACCACCGCTGCCGCCCGAGTCCACAACAAGTATTGGACTAGAGCCTGGCAAGATCATGCTGCCTCGTGCGAAGTCAAGGACCTCTGAATGCTAATAATGCCTGTGTGGCCAAGGCACTGAGTATGGGCACCGCGGCGGAAGACTGGGTCTGAGGACCCCGTAAGAAAAATGAAGAATTGGAAAAAAGGATAGAGGCCTCGTCGAACTAGGAGGCTGAGGTAGCGAAGGCCAAAAAGGATGCCGAGGAGGGTGAGAAGAAGTGGGTCATGGCCACCTCCAAACTAGATTCGACTGAAATACAAGTAAATCAGCTCAAGAATGAGCTACACAAATTGGTTTCCTAGGTGGCGGCTCTGACAAAGAGAGTAATTACCTATCTTTGGAGTATTTTAAACATTATGCAATATGATTGCAATGTAAAATTATAAAGATCCTATGAGTTTATAAATATCGAAGTTCAAACTTTAGAGGTTGAACACGAGTTGGGTTTGAACAGGCCCTGTTATGGGCAGAGGCAAATGAGGCATGTG
>CAIGRR010001684.1:0-13338 GCA_903798365.1 Fraxinus sp. 1973-6204
GCTATCTGATTGCCACAAGACTTCCAATACGTGTTGAACGGCACCCCAATATTGAAGTTATAAGATGTGCTTGGAAGGGCTTTTCTAAAGCCTAAAATCACTTTTTGGAGGTCATGTTTGGTCCTCATTATTTCCAAAATACTTTTTCTCTCTTTTATTTTCAATCACATTCTTAAATAAAATAATATTATATGCAAATTCAAAACTCTTCCTTATTTTTTAATCACGCATTCTCCATCAAATCACTATTCCGAAATGCATTTTTGGCTAAAAATGGGGCTCAAAGAGGCTTTAATTTTGAAATTCTCTAAAAATTTATAATCGTGCTTTTTCGGGAAACTGTAATTAACATTTAATGAAGCTTTAAAATCAACAAAATATACATTAATATATCAAAAAAATAGAAATATAAAAATCTAACTTCTAACCTCGTTAAATAAATATGAAGTCATACAAAAACACTTTCTGGATTTACACTTGTATGGTCGATGGCTTTTTAATAAAAACTCTACTACCAAAAGCTCTATGTCAATTGGATCTACTGCTAGAAGCTCTACTCACAACACCTGTTCCAAACGGACCCAAAGTATTATATGAAGTTAGAAATATAAAATATCATGATTAGATATATATCCAAGTAAAAAGGCGAGTATTAATGTATCAAAATGAAAACTGTTGAGACAAAAAGTCAAGAGGATAATGTCTATGGATAGCTTTAGTTAAATATTAATGTATATGTTTAGTGCCTGAGCCACTAACAATTTTTTAGGTATAAATTTTATCATCTTTGTATGTGCTCAACAATTATAAGGTTTAGTGCCTAATATTGAAGTTATGAAGTATTATTTAAAGATAGAAATATGATGTATTTGGATTAGATAGACCCATTAACCAAGTCATGGTTTAAAAAAACTATTTGAGGCATACGCCTTGAATCTTTCCCCATATGAAACTATCATAAAACGCTTCAAAACGAGAACTTTTAAGCTCATTTGTCAGGCTTACACCTCGTTTTACTGATACCAACACCTTGACCTAGTGAGCTTGGTTCTATACATGCTTCAGACTCGAAAGTTTCTCATTTCATTTCCTAATCGAAGCCGAAACCCTGCAAATGAAAAATTCCAAAATAGGAATAAGACTCGATATTATTAGAAATGTCCAAAAAAATTATCATATTCGTAAAGCAAAAAATAGACGCACTCATATGAACGTAGAAAATATATCGGATGGGTCGATTTGAATTGAAATTGTCAATTAATCATTATGCCTCAAGCCAACTAAGGTGTTTGCCCGTTTGTCTTGCATTTTTCAAACATTTAATCATATACATTAGCTTTTTGTGTTATTTCCTTGTAACCTGAAATGTTTTACAAGTTCTTCTATTTCATTTTTTCCTACCTACATGGGGGAAAATGGGAAGGAGAATACACCAATGTAATTGGAAGATGATGTCAAAGAATGAAAAGAAACTTATAATGAGGATGATGTCGACATTAATGATTCCCTTAAAGATCATATTGGTAGTGATAATATAAGAATTACTAATTTGAGAACTTATTATCTTCTATTTTCTTGATTTATTTAATGCTTGCTTGCAAGTTGGACTTTTAATTTTGTTATTTAGCTTTATTATGGATTTTATAGTATATTACGAGCATATTTTTGTATTTTTTTCAATTTTTTTATTGTTTTTTCTTGAGGCCTACGTCTCAAAGTGCCTCGAGGCTTACGCCTCATCTCATGGAAACAAAACGCGTGATTGACCCAAGTAAATAGAAGTTTTGACGAGTCAAAATGAAAATAGGAAACTGTTGAGACAAAGGACATTGTGCAAGGATGACTTTAGTTAAATGTTGATGTATATGTTTGGTGCCTGGGTTACCAACAATTTTCTTCCAGTTCTGGCATGAATTTACTATCTCTGGCTGTGCTGACCAATTATATTGTTTGATTTCAGGACTTTTCAGTCATTGCTGGAAAAGTTTTTCTTCCTGCATTTGGTTAAAACATTGTTTTTTAGGTTCTTTCCATGCAATATTATTGTAAATTGCTGGGAAAATGTTATTCCAAAGATGTGTGCAATTTAAGTACTATTGCCCTATGAATATCAATGATTCAATAACAAATCACAACAGAATGTTCGGTACACACTAATTTGCGAACTAGTTTCTTATTAAATAACTGGATACTTTGAATTTTAATACAATGAACTCGCATTTTGCTGGAATCTTTTGTGCTTGGTTTTCTTTTTTGAAAAGTGGCTGAAGAGCTAAATCTATTTCACTAGGATATGACAATGAAGGTTATTGTAAGAATTTTGTTCTGCTGTAGTAAAGCCTTTGTTGGTAGTGAATTATTGTTAATTTTGGGGCATAAAATTTCCCTATGTTTTTGTTCATGTAGCGTTATTTTGCTATGGATATACTTTGATGTATTATGCAGGCATGGATGTCTTCCAATGCATTAACAAATTGTTCTTTGTTCTCTCCCCTCCGGTTGTTTGTTATTCATAATAATGCAAGCATTTAGTGTCCAAGTGTTTCGAATTTATCATTCCTTTGGTCCTTTACTCCTTTTCCACTTTGTCTTGCACTATCCATGGCTGAATATCAGTTTCAAGAAGATGCAAGGTTTATTTGAAGACTTGCTCTTGACGTGGATGTCATGTTCTGTATTATTTGTACTGTCATGCATGATCCAATCATTCAGTTGCTGAAAACATGCCATAATGTTATTGCTTTTTTCACCAATGCTTGTTACTTGTTGGTCCAGGTGTGGCAACATTAACTGGGCAAAGCGCATGAAATGCAACATCTGCAACACGAATAAACCTGGTCATACTGAGGGCGGTGTGAGGTATTTTATTCTAAAGCATTTTTTTCTTTTCATGGACATGAGCTAGAATGTTAGCATATATCACATGTTCACTTGCGCTTTTATATGTAACCACGAGAGTTTTGAATGCACTTGACCAGCCTTTCCCCATCAAGGATCTTAAATGGTTTTCTGAACTTTTTATGGCCCATAACAAATTTGTTTACAGTTGTGGTTTTAAACTCGTTGAACATTTACTATCATCTTTGCTCTAATCTTCTTCCTTTTCCCCACTTCTATTAGGGTTGATGTGGGGGTTTGGGGCTGGTCTTTGATGTGAATGTTCCTGCAGCTGTTGACTGAGTAATGATGTTTGTCCATTTTGCATCTTTTCATTTAGAGGAGGACGTGGTGGAGGCTACAAAGAACTTGATGAAGAAGAAATAGAAGAGACTAGGAGGCGCAGAAGAGAGGCTGAAGAAGTAATACGCACTTACTTTAGAAGTTCATTCTTGGTGTTTTTATCTTAGGCATTTAAAGATTTTTTATTTTGATACAGGATGATGGTGAAATGTATGATGAGTTTGGCAATCTTAAGAAAAAATTCCGTGCAAAAACACAGCAAGCTGAAGTGACTGGGGGCACTCCTGGCGTTGGGCGTGTGGGATGGGAGGTTGAGGAACTCGGTATGTTATAATTTTTATTTATATTCTTATTCCCACTGATTGGACTATGGAAATTTATGCTTATTCATGTGCTTATCAAGGGACAATTGGATTTTATAGCCCAATATACCTATCCTGTGTGTTGGGTTACTTTGGCTTGATTACCATCCAGCCACTCGTAACAGTAATTCATCTGCATAAGTTTGCAGTACTTTGGCTTGATTACCATCCAGCCACTCATAACAGTAATTTATCTGCATAAGTTTGCCGTAATTTGCTACGCTTTTCCATGACTGCTAGGTTTTGATTTTTCCATTTGCTTGGTTTGTTACTCTGCTTCTCTTTCCTCACTCGCTAACAAGTAATAACCATCAGAAATTAATATTTTACATAATCAAAAGAATTTCTGATATTTGCTTCCCTCCAAAAAAAAATAAAAAATTAATGCCTTTTAGCAAGAAGCTATACTACTGGTTTCTGTCCGTTTATAAGTGAAATAACAAAATGGAAAAGGGGTGTTGTAGTGGAAAAAAAACTTTCCTCTACAGTGTAAACTTTCATGCAAATCACTTTTGGAATCTATTTGAACTTGAGTTTTTGGGATGACTTTCTTAACAATAATTTGCCATCCGTTAGCAAAATTTTCACTCATTTTTAAACTACAACACGTGATTTCTTCAGTAGTTTGTGTCTGTCAATATGAAAGAGCTCTTTAGCTTATATTATATGTTGTATGCCATGGGAAAATACTAACTAGAAATAGGAAATAATACTACCTTGGAATGATGCGTTTGTCTTCTAATCATGCAATCTTTATAATGCCCTTTATTCATCAGACAGTAGTTGTAAGATTTATGAATATTGTCCATACATGAATACTTAAATATCAAGAGGCGAAGAAACTTGTGGATACATGTCAGGACATGTTCTTAATTATTATATGTATTTTACTTTCGTACACTACTTTTAAGGGAAATTTTTTTTTTTGTTTGTGTATCATTGAATAGTATCCTCATCTCTCCAGTTTCTCTGAAACTTTAAACATAAATGCACGTTCATGTAGATGAGGCTGCAGTTTTGGGAAACCGTCATCTAGACTAGATGAACGTAACACCAATGTTGGAAACTACATGATTGGAAAGTTACCTTTCCTTTCTACCCAACCCATCTCTGCAGTTTCTTTCAAACTTTAAACATAGATGCACGTTCACATTGTAGACGAGGCTGCATTTTTGGGAAACCATCATCTAGACTAAGATGAACGCAACACCACTGTTGGAAACTATATGATTGAAAATTTACCATTCTTTTCTACCTAACCCATGCGAAATGTTGTAAGTAGGTTTCTAACCTTTAATTTGTAGCAAGTGAATTGTCAACCTGGTAGTACTGTAGCAAGTTGGTCCCAATGTACGGTTTTTTTTTTTTATTTGGACTTTAAAATGTCATGTTGCATCACATGTTTGATTTCTTGAGGAGTAAAATGGTTAAAACACTCGGTTTTAATGAAAAAATAACAAAAAGGAGAAAGAAAGAAAGGAAAAAAGGGAAGAAATAAATAATAAAAAAAAGTCCTCGCCCATGGTGCTACCCCCATGCCACCTCCCAGTCCTCCCATCTCCCAATGCCCCAACCCTTATTGGGGTTTGTCCCCCCTCCCTGGGGTTCCCCCCACTGCTTGTGGCAGTCTTATTTTTTTCGTCCTTGCTATTTTTTTCCCTTCTCTCCGCTTGTTATTTTTATACATTTTCCATTTAGTTTTTTTTTTCAAACAGTCCACGATAGCGTTTTCAAAAAAAAAATCTGACATTTTGCTGTGAAATTAAAGGTTGGGTATTTTCTTGCTATTTTTTGATAGAAACCCAGCCGTAAGTGTTCCTTACATGATTTCTCTGGTGCAGTTATACTCTTGACGATTTTACTTTGTAATTAATTCTCCAGTCATAAGCTGAAAAAGAGTAGAAAGGAAAAACTTGGGAACTTCTGTAAGAGTAGTTCAAAATCGAAGGGTTGACTCTATAGGCAGTAGTGCTTTATGTTCTTAGATGGAAAACTATTCCACGATACAATATGATGCTTGAAGCATGAAGTACACCAGATGTTAGTGCCTCCCTGTCTTGTCTCAAAAGAAAAAGAAGAAAATGGTAAAGTGAGATACAAAAAGCAATAAGTTTGGCATCTATATTTTTTTTGTGGGCAAACTGACCTGGCTTTGTTTGAGAACGAGGTGTTTCATTATTGGTGGACCTTGTGGGTTACTTCCCAGCCAGCAGATATGTAGAACAATGGAGGTACCTCTTTTGAAATCTTAGGTATTACAAGGGAGACAAATTTCTGGTGTTATATGGTATTTAGTTATCAGGCCTGTTTGGCATAGTGAATTGTTTCCATTGAAATTTTGAGTATTTTGTTGCCAAAAGACCACAGCTACAAAGTAATTTCCATCTTAGTACTTTCTTCCCTATAGGCGACGACAACATTCCTGAGGCTGAGAAAAAGTTAATCTTCTGTTGCAGCTCAGAGGGCCTGTTGATTTGGTCAATGAAAATGTTCATTTTGACTTGATGAGGTGCATTCTAAAAGACTGACCATCTCTTCTAATTGAGGACTTCTTGAGAAACCTATTTTTTTAGGCATTATTAGCTTGTTTAGACGGAGGTGAAACAGTTTTATCTGTTTGTTCGAAGCCCCTGTTTGGTACACATTCTATCAAAACTCATTTTTAATCACACATTCTTCAATAAAATAATATTTTATATCACACCAATAACTTTTCCTTACTTTTTAACCACATATTTATCATCATATTACTTTTTAAAATACATTCTTTCCTCAATAATATGTATCAAACACACCTATATCATATATTTTTTTTCTTGGCTAAGGGGAAATTTTTAATATCTGCAAATAGGAAATCAATAGAATGAAATGTGTCCTCTTAGATTATTACTAAGCTTCCATTTGGCTACCAATTTATATAAATTTGTAGTCAAAGTCAAATACTAATTTCAACTACAATTAAGTATTTCTCATTTATTAATGAAATGTATTACTATTTCTTATGTTTATATATGATTTATAAATTTCTCAGGTGTTAGCTAAGTAGATGAGAAACATGGTAGCTCCTATTGCTTTGGCTTCGCCTATCTCGTTGGTGCAAAGATAGAATTTTTCTTTTTTCTTTTTTTAAAATTTTAATCACTAAGAAGCGAAGATCGACTCAAATTACTCCCAAAATAGTAATTAGTAATATCTGTTTTTTTTTTTTTTTCAAGTGCTTGTAGTTGTAAGTTCCATGTGATATAATAACAAGTAATAAAATTTTACAAAATATGTGAATTAAAAGTATTTTTAATCAACTTAAACACATTTAAGTTTTGCCAAACATGCACTAATTATGTCTTTTCTTATTCTGTTTTTATTTTGATAAAAAGCGAGAAATAATAGGGTAAAGGACATAGGTCGTTTTGCCTTCTTTTAGATTATTCGTTACTATATTTACAAGTAATTGTTTTCGTTTTTATATATGTATGTGATTGTTAATATGGCTTAATAGCACAAAACGTCATTACATTTCAAATATTTGTATTTTCACCCATATTTCAACCTTTCATTGCAGACAACGCATTTTCACCTATTTTTAACGTAAACTGACTAATATATCTTCATATATAAATAAAACGAAAAAGAAAAGAAAAATAAAGAATAAATTGTAATCTTACTCCCAAACTTTATAAAAATACAAATGAGTCCAAAATTTATGAAAATATTAAAAATAACCAAAAAAAAAAAACAAATTTTCTCTCTTCTCCTCCGCCTCCTTCACCCCCGCTGCCACCAAACCATTGGAATTTCACCCCTATGCAATTGATGGACCAACTTCATCCAAAATAGTCCAAGACGCGATTGCTTAGCTCCCGTCTCCGTCCCACGCGCGAATGCAATTCGGGATAATAGGGCATCCCTTAATTGATGGTCCTAGTATGCACCAATCGATGAATTCAACCACCCAATATTCAACTGAAGTCCAAACTACTGTGGGTACGCAATCAATTGTACCAATTACGCCTTTGACTTTCCAAAATCAAACCCAAACCCAAAGATAGATTGATCATTGTCAAAACCAAAGACTTCATATGAGGTAAATTCCCAAGGTTGAATCGAAAAGGATTCTTGGTCCGTAGTAAAAAGAGAATTTACAAGGTTCTCCCAATTTAAATCACGCCTTTTAATTGCATTATTGTTAGACTGATTTTGCTGCAAGCAACGTTGATTGAGATTCTGATTCCGACGGCAGAAGCGCAAATGTCGGTAGCAGCGATGGCGAGGGCAATGTTAGGCCTCGCGTACCCGAAGCGATTGTATGCGGCGTCGACTTATGCCGAATTCGGTGGATCCCCAAATTCTGCTGCCAAAGGCGTCAGCTCCAAGTTCTCGAACGACATCGCTCTCCTCCTCTACGCACTCTACCAGCAAGTGAGTTTCCTTCCTTTTAAATCTCATTTATTTAATTATGCATGTTTTATAATTTCATGAATTGGTTTGATCTACTCCTGTATTATTCAAATTCTAGGAATCCGATCGATGAAATTATGTCTTTGATTATTTTTATTTAATGGGATTTCATTTGTTATTTTTAATATTTTCATAAAATTTGGACTCATTTATATTTTTTTAAAAGTCTAGGATTAAAAGTCTAGGATTAAGATTGCAATTTATTCTTTATTTATTTATATATATATTTTTTTTATATAGGATGATATATTGATTATTTTAAGTTAAAAATATATGAAAATGATGTTTTTTGCAATGAAAGGTTGAAATATAGATGAAAATACAAAAAATTGAAATGTGGGGCGTAGAGACGATTTGTTGTATTTAGCCTCGTTAATATCTTCCGCAAGTCGACTCTCACTGAGATTTGGTCCACTGCTATTCTAGCACAGTGCACTCTTTGCCCTCTCCCCGTCGCTGAGAAACCCATTTCATCCTCTGATTTTTGAGTTGTATGTTGCGTTTTTAAATATTTGCGTGTGAATTGACTTACTGGGTAGCAATGGCGGATCGAAACGGTAAANCCCTCTCCCCGTCGCTGAGAAACCCATTTCATCCTCTGATTTTTGAGTTGTATGTTGCGTTTTTAAATATTTGCGTGTGAATTGACTTACTGGGTAGCAATGGCGGATCGAAACCGTAAATGGGTCGGAGAAGGGTTTGTAACCTACGCCTATATTCTGCTCTATATCGCGCTCTCCAGTGGCCAGATCTTCTTCAACAAGGTACTGTTGCTGTTTTTCTTACTTTCAAAAATCTATGACTGTAAACTTATGTAGAGCCTGTTTGGTATAGATTTTAATCCAATTAAAATTGAAAATATAGTCGTTGGATCCACTCGTCTAATAAAAGTCAACGACGGCTAATTTTTCAATTTTAATCCGTACCGAACACGTCCGTAAAAATTATGATGATCCTGATTATATCTTGCTGTTTAGTGTTTTACACAATACGATCAGAGGAAAAAGTTAGTTAATTGTTTGATTAATTAGACCCATTTAAGCTAAGCATAATGCATGCGGGGAACACAGATTTTGGCATACTAAGGAAGCAGTTTAGCGCGTTTTCCAAACGCTCCAGTCGTTGACATTTTCCGTGGCATCACTGGCATGGTGTGGTGATATGTGTGAATGGATGAGCAATCGAATTATGTGGTTAGATCCATTCTATTCATAAGTACTTTTTGGTTGTAATGCTAAGTACTTATGCATGATTAAGAGGTGGTGATCATAATTGTTAAAGTAGGATTATTCAAAGTAATTAAGTGATATAAGTCATTAATGTAGGATATTAGTACTGACTAAGAATTACATGTTATTGAGATTGACTTGGTGTGGTTAGGAAAGCCATCACATGACACGATGATTCAACTGCAGTTTGCAAATAAGAATTATTCTTGACAATTTTGGGAATAATGTTTATAGATTTTGTCCTCGTGCTAAATGTGATTTTTTGTCAGAAAGATAGATTTGTACCTTGTACAAGAAAAACTGGAAACTCATAGTCTTTGGTGCACAATGGGATAATGGTGGTGACATGTTAATACTGACACTCACAATCATACATTTTCAAGGCTAATTCATACTTGTGACATTTTGCAGTCCCATCTTCCGCTGAAATCTTTTTATTTTCTACTTGCCTCTGGGATACTATAGTCATTTTCCCTTTCAATGTTTATGCCTCTTATTGACCTTTAGAGATCTGTAAAGTTTTATGCACCATTGGTTTAGTATTTATTATTTGTTATTTAGAGCATATCGAAGAGACTCTTAAAATGTAAGATGCTTTTTGTTTCAAAGAGTCAATCCTTAAAAATGGGTTCCAACTAGCTCTTCAGTATAAATTGTCAAAATGGAGGGTGGATTTGTCTCTCTACATTTCGAGAGCCAAGTGCACTCTCTATTTGTATTTTACAATGACTGCATCTAATAAATTGCAAGTTTCAATGCTTCACTTCTTAAATTATTCAAATCATATGAAAATATTTGAGCTATTATCATCTTAAATATATATTAATTAAAAAATAAGGGAAAAATAAATGATTGCTGAAAAAAGTAAAATAAAGAGTTTGTTAGAGCGTGTCAAAAATTTCTAAAGTTGCTCTCAATTATGCACAAGATGCTCTTTAAATTTAAAGAGTTTCTTGGAGACTCTTTTAGAACATTTGCTTTTTGTGTAATATATATCCCAATGGAGCATTTCAATGTTTAATGTTTATTTCATACTCCTAGGAAACGTGTTCAGCATGCATGCAGCTTTATAACCATTCTGTTTGCCTTTTTCTTCTGTTTCTCTCCATTTAGAAGTGAAAAATAAGTTTAAAACGAAGAAAATAATCAATTACCATTGCCAATTTGTTTGTAGTTGCCATTGTTTGAATGTTGCGGGAAGATAGTTGATTGCAAACTTTGTTCACATGCTAATATACTTTCCATATTATATAATAATGCAGTGGGTTCTTTCATCAAAGGAAATTAACTTTCCTTATCCTCTTGGATTGACCCTACTTCACATGGTCTTCTCCTCTGTATTATGTTTTATGCTTACTAAAGTTCTCAAGGTAATTATGACGACATGATGGTAAGCTTCATCTTTTGGATATTGCTATTCATGAAAACCACTTATGGCTAAAATTTTTGTTTGTGTTTTCTTTGCAGATAATGAAAGTTGAAGAAGGGATGACTTTGCAAATGTGAGAGTACTCTTTTGTCTGATATTCGAAGTTGCATAGATGCTAGCAACATCTTAAGAGTTTATCACTGAGCTAAAGGGAAAAAAATGAAGGAGGATTTCAGTCTTGGACTTGTTGTTTTTCCTGATTTCTTTTCAACTTTTCCTCTTTGCTTGTGTTAGATTTGACCTATATTTTTTTTTCAAATCTGATGGTTGCGAGAATTATTTCACGAAGTTGACTTTTGAATATACAGATATATATCTTCTGTCATCCCAATTGGTGCCATGTTTGCTATGACTCTTTGGCTTGGAAAAGCTGCTTACCTCTATATATCTGTTGCAGTTGCTCAATTGTTGAAAGCAATCAGTAAGTAGTACTCGTTGTTTTATAGGTTGAAATACACTGCTTACCTCTATATATCTGTTTCATTTGCTCAAATGTTGAAAGCAATCAGTAAGTACTACTCATTATTTTATAGGTTGAAATTGATTTGGCTTGTCTATACCTAATTTCTGTAGCAGTTTTCCTACATATTACTTGTTTTACTGATCTCATTCTTGATGACATTTTCAGTGCCGGTTGCTGTTTTCATTCTTGGTGTAACAGCTGGACTTGAAATGATGAGCTGCAGGATGCTTCTGATAATGTCAGTGATTAGTTTTGGTGTACTGGTAGCTTCATACGGGGAAGTAAATATTAGCTGGGTCGGTGTTTTTTACCAAATGGGAGGTGTTGTTGGAGAAGCTTTTAGGCTAATATTTATGGAGATTCTGGTGAAAAGGAAGGGTCTCAAACTAAATCCCATATCCGTGATGTACTACGTTAGCCCCTGCAGGCATGTAATTTATCCTTTGAAATATTGGAACCTGTGCTAATAATCTATTTCAAGCTTATAGCCAGTCAAATAACTAAAATCTTGGTTCATTGCTCAGTGCTATTTGCCTATTAATTCCATGGATCTTTCTGGAGAAGTCGAAGATGGATGCACAGGAGACATGGAACTTCAAACCTCTTGTTCTGACTCTTAATTCTCTTTGTACTTTTGCCCTCAATCTTTCGGTCTTCCTTGTCATCTCGCATACAAGTGCTTTGACTATTCGTGTGGCAGGAGTTGTCAAGGATTGGATTGTAGTTCTACTATCAGCCATTCTTTTTGCGGATACAAAGCTGACACTTATCAATCTGTTTGGTTATGCAATTGGTAAGTATCATTTTTCCCTGCAAAGTGTACTCTCATATCATCCTTAGCTAGCAAATAATGTAGCATTGTGATGTTTCCCTCAATTGTACCACAATAAAGCTGGTGTTTTCCTTGCATTCCTCAGAGGCTTCCATTTCTCCACTCTTTTTTATACTGTATCGCAATTTCAGTTCATGTCTTAAGTCAAGTTTTAGTGAAGAAGCTAGTTTCAACCAAAAAAAAAAAAATGTGATATGCTGATATTGGTAAGAAATTTAAGGGAAAATAGCCACATATCAACACAACTTGATGCTACTTTTGGATGGTATATTATGGTGTGCTGTATAGGCTTGAGAACTTACTGATTTGTTTATTTTATCTTATAGATTAGCTTAATTTGGTAATCCTTTTGGAGCTTTGATTGGTTGTGTACTTGACAAATGGGCAAAAGAATTTATATTAACGTCTCGAAAGAGATTAGTACACAGATGCACTGACTATAACTCTGGCTTCCTATGCAGCCATTGTAGGGGTAGCTGCATACAATAACCACAAGTTAAAAAAGGAAGCTTCTCGAGTTGTTAGTACAGACGAGCCTGCTCAATTAATCCCACTAGTTTCATCTCCAACTTCAAACAAGTAAAGCTGTATAAATCAGTGGTCAACTTCAGTGAGGACTGGGTAAAGCTTGAATCCAATTCATAAAATGTGGAACGCCACAATTTTGAATCAAAATTTCTTGCAATTCGGCAAAATCTGGAACCATGTAAACCCTGGAATTTCTCAAATGAATTGTAGGTACGAGGAGTCATAATGAAAATGGGCTGGAAAAAGCTTGAACCCAGTTATGATTCTTTTAGTGAGAGGAGCTACTCAATTTCTATTACCCTATGCAAGCAACTTGAGACTATAATCTCGTTCTTACCCTCCTCTGGCACTTGCTTTACTCTTTGCCAGTGTTACTTTCTCCTTAAATATGGTAGCTACATTTTTATGATCTGGAAATGTAAAGTATTACTTGTAATAGCAGTCAAGTTTCAATTTTGCTTCAAAATACGAGTAGCTTTAATCCTAACCGTTTGTGTGTAAAGCATCTCATAGCTGTTGCAGGAAATTTTAGTATGAATCAGAGAAATTGTGAATCTTAATGACAAAAGGAAGAAGGGATAGAAAGTTGGGCGAGGCGCTATATTGAGAAGTTATTTTAAGGACGGTAATACAATGTGTTACATTGTTACACATTTTGCTCACTCCACCATCGCTGTCACCACTAATTATAACAAATTATATTACATTTATAATACTCAAATCTCGTCATGGCCACTTTTAACATACATTGTTATACAACTATCCACCACCAACACCACTTGTAACATACCTTGTTACATTGCCTCCAGGGCAAATCTCCCAGTGGCAAATGGGAGGGCGGTTAGGGCTCAGTGCGGTAG
>CAIGRR010001691.1:0-15637 GCA_903798365.1 Fraxinus sp. 1973-6204
TTGCATAAAAAGGAAAAAAAAAAAAAAAAAGAAGAACAGAGATAGAATGGTTCGAGTTCTAGGAGAATCCTAATGGATTCTTCTTTGCAAGAGACACCCTAGAGTTCAGTGATGTCTACGGAAACCTTGCCGAGTTTGCTTTAATAAAAGACACAAGCAAAGAGTTACAAAGTCAAGCTTTACATGATGTTGTGATGTTGTGACACTTTGGTTAGTTAGGCTTGATTCACTTTGTGATCGCTACTAAATGATCGGGGTGAGCAAAATTCAGTAGAGGCCTTCCTTCACAGTTAAAACTCCCTTTGAATGCCAACTCTTAGCAATATCCTTTCTTATATACTCGCAGTTCAATTCCAAGCCTCAGTGGAATTGATAAGATAAAGAACCGCTCCGCATCATGAAGGATACAGATGTAGGAGCAATCCCAGTTAGTGAAATCGCTCGATTGAAAGGAGAGGAATAGGGAAAAATCGAGGATAGATGGAATAAGGTGTAGACCACCACGTATTCCTATTCTCCACCTCAGCTTATTTTAGCAAGACCTTCCTCCCATTCCCCAGCTGCATAGTAGTCAAGATCGGGCAGCACGACTTGCACATACCTATTTCACATTAGGAGGTATCGGAGCAGGTTTTTATCCCTTTCATCACTGGTTCTATTGGGTAGCCATCCTGCATACCTGAATTCATTCTAACCGCTTGATTTCTTTAACCCCTTCATGTCATTTAGTTGTCTAGGAGCCAGATCCATTGTTACTAATAAACAATGAAAAGCACAATTTTTCGAACAATGACAACTATACAAAAAGGTGCATTCCCACACTTGGCAGACAGAGCGACCACTTCACCAAACAAAGAACAAAAATTGAACCATATCCCAATAAATTAGGGGCTAACTACATGAATATTTTTTTTGTCACATTTAGTCCATGATGCAGTGCTGAAGGATTTAACTTATTTCGATCATCAAGATCACTCGAAGCACAAGGGCAGACCATGAGGAGCTGTTGGACATAGCTACTCTTTACTGCTTTCAATTAGCTGCTTGTTTTATGACTTAAATACCCTTCTTATTTAATTATTACAATAGCTTAGAAATAGATCAATTTTGTCGTTCAGCTGGTTGGGATTTCAGCACGCTCCTGACTTTATATTCATCTGTTTCAAACATAAGGGTTGTTTATTATAAAATTTCGGTGGCTTGGAGATCTTTAGCCTTCTATTAATCTATACCTGGTATTCGTTGAATCAATAGGTGTGTAATCACCTTGGTTTTTATTGTGCTTTTTTATTCCGCTGGACCATTTGTGGAATCAGAGCCTAATGGTGAAGCAAAATAATGATAAAGCACGATAAGAACATAGCTTGATTACACACCCGTTGATTCGACAAATATCGGGTATGAATTAATTAAGTCTGGAAATCTCCAAGCTGCCAAAGTTTTATCAAGACAATCAACGACCCTTAATATTGAATGTAACCATCCACTTCATACTACATTAAGTTCCTATCTCCAATAATATAATGCTTTGACATCTTGTTTTTCACTCTGCAAGTTCCACAATCTTTGTTAATTCCTTGTATTTAGACATTGCAGGTAAATAATAATGTGATTTATTAATTTTTGCAGTCTAATGTATCAATTTTCTTGAATATTTCTATATATTGGTAAGCAAATATGAAGACCCCATGGCTATGAAAGATAAATCTCATAAATGGTGGATGTACAATAGTACAAATACATAATTCATATTCTAAATGTCATCCTTAGAAACAGATAAGTGCTTTATTCAGTAAGTTTATATCATAACGTACCCCACAATTGAGAGAATGACTTATCTTGGCAATAGGAATTGAGACTTCTAGATAGAAACATTAGTGCATCTGGAATGCAGTAGATAAAACTAAGTGAAATTACGTAGCATAGGGACAGCCAAGTTAATTTATTTTTACTGGATCAACAAAACAATCCATCTTAATCCTACATGTACTGGACATTGGTTTATGATCTGATGTCATCAATTAGTGAATTCTAATGTGACGACACAGTGATTTAGGGGTTCATCTTGTGAGTACTTGGAACATATATCCATGTCTCTAAAGAGAGGGGAATGTTCTTGTAAAGAATTTTTCAAGTATCCAAGTGTTAAGTAATTCAATGAAAAAATCACTGATTATTATATTGGTGATTGGACCATACTTAAAAATTTACTAAATAATTATATTTGCAATTTGATAATAAGTTAATTATCCCACATAGAGAAAAATGTTACACAAGGATAAGTTGTGATTGGAGGGGTAAAAGACAACCATTTCACACTTGCTCAAATTATTGATATGTCAGTAGGACTCGACTATTGGGCTTGTTATTTTGGAGCCTAGCACACTTGATTATTAAACGGGGACTCATGAGCCAGATGACTTATTCATCGTGTTAGGGCTATGCATGGGAATTTGAATCGGACAGGACTCAGAAGACTAGAGTGTTTGAGAGACTGAATCCTGTTTGTTCTAGATTTAGAGGCCCACCACAAGACAATTCTAGATCCCTTGATTGACCCTCTCTGTCTCTCTTGAAAAACATGCACTACACTATCAGCGTGCATTTTCTCCTGCTGTGTCCAAGATCCAGTCCAAGCTCAATTTTGAAGGTGCTCACCCACCATAATTCTTCTTGGAAAATATCTGAGAAGATCTAGTAGTTGGAGGCTTGAAGTGAGGCAATATAAACAAAATGGATCAGATCTATGCAGTTTGAAATTTATGCTTCTGCCTTGTTCAGGAGACTCAACAGTTTTAATTCCAAAATTTACCACCCTGTTCCTGTTCTTTCCTTGCATGTATACCCTAACTCTTCTCCCTTCTCTACTACCCATTTTACCTCTTGTATACAAGTTCTGTTAACTTTCCTCATACACATCACATTTACTATTTCTAAGGATTTTCTAGCAAGTCTCTCTATATTCTAAGTCTAACCTCCTCACCTGCCTTGTCCATTATAGCACGATAACCTGGCTTACTTTTTGACACCAAAACAGGCTTCAAAGTGCCACATCGCCTATAGAGTACTCCCTAACTAACCCTTGCCCACTTTTCATTGCCCCTCACATCGCCAGTAGCCAGTTTGGGACATCGTAAAAAATGTAAAAACATTTCCTCTAGCAAAGGTGCTAAGAAATACAACATTGTGAATAATGTATGCAAAATTGCAGGTGGCCCAAAACATAGAACATTCTCATTGGAAAAGAGACACAAAAATAAGGGCAACTCACTGATTCATTTCTTGAAAATGATGTCCTCTGTTCCAGGTTCGGTGCAGGATGAGTTGAGCAAGATTTAACTTCTTGAGTATGAACACTGTCTGGCACAGCAATCTGAAGTGATCCATTTATAAATTTAAGGACATAAGAAAAATTTCAGAACAGCAATACAGGAATGATATCATGACCATAAACTAGTATTACTCAAGACACAAATTATTCACCACCTTCTCACAGGACAAACTAACCTTTCTGCTAAAACTAATATCATCCATCCTGTTTTGCAGTCTTCGTTTCTGGGAAGATCCACCTGGGTGGGATGATTCCTTCCCAACACCAGGGAAACATGCCACATTCGTCTTAGTACCGTATTTGTCATCCAATGAGCTAGATCCCCATGTAAACATCACATATTTTCTCAACTATATGAAGATATAATCAAACGACAGTTACTTTTGACAGGTTCAATCAGAACGAAAATAAAGATTAAAAGCCAAAAACAGCGGTAAAGTGAAATCAAGCCCTTAATTTCTTTACCATTTTTGAGGAATATAAGAAAACTCACTTTCTCCCAACGTTCTTGAGCTTTCCGACGATTTCTGATCTTCCGCATTACGCTATCCTCATTGCGAAGCCTCTTGATTCTATACTCACACTATAAATGAAAACCATCAGGAGAATCAGAGTAGTACACAACTCAGTTTGCTACTCTAACATTTAGACATATTTTATTCACTAGATTGAATAGTATAATCCTCCAGAAGATGGATCACTATTCCCAGATACTTTAAACTCCATTTTAAATTGAAAAGGTTTAACATCTTAATTTAAATATTTTGAGAGATGCCCCTTCTTGGTTTCATTGGATTTTGACTCCCGAAGAAAAGTTTCACAGCTTGAATTAGGTTTAATTCTCAAGATTTGAAAGCCAAATACATATTGGAGCAAACCACATGATCGAATTCAAATAAACCAATATATAGTCATCAAATTGAAATAAACCAACGGACAAAACCAAATCATATTCCAATGGGTTCTGCCAGGTTGAGTAGTTTGCCAGTTTTTTTTTTTGGGTTCTCTATAAGGACGTGCATAACTCACATTATCTGTTACCAAACACCTATTTTGCAACAACAGACATTCTCTTTCTTCATAATGCTATACCAAAAGAATCAAATGTTAGAAAAAGTGCCACGTGAGGCCTTTTGTTTTTAACTTTTTCACATACAATGAACCGTTTTCTTTTTCTTCGTTTGTGTAACAATTTGCAGAACATCGATGCCTTCATTGGGTATCAATTGGTCTGAATCTCAACTTCTTTGAAGTTGTATTGTGTACCAAAAACACAATGTTTTTAGACTACGATTGATGCATTTTCTTCGAATATATTAAACTACACACATGTACCATCACAAAGCCAACACCTATTGCATTCTCCAAGGCTAGAAAAGAAAGAGTAAAAAGTTACCTCGCTCAAGAGAATAAAAATACTAAAAAAAAATAAAATTCAAAGGTGGCTTGAACCGTCAAAAGAACAGTAGCAACTGCTCATTTCTCTTTACAATTGCAAGTTAACAATTACTAGGAGTGGTTAGACCCTCTTCAAATTAACGATCTAAAGAAGTTATAAGTACTTTGAGTCCTTTGTGCTTAACCTTTTTCTTAAGTAAAATCTACCTGCACCTGGGGTTTGGCATTGACCTCTACCTTGTCTAATGTGTATTGATAAATATTATTGGTACAAAAGGATGGGCAGCATACCAGTTCCATTCTCTACATAATAATTAGAAGATGTTTACATATTCTTGTGAGCACATGACATGTATCCAAGCTAGTAACAAGTGTGGGTAATCTATGTGACAAAAGAAGATAAACTTTTCCACAGAAGATCAAGTGAATAGCAAACTGTGATAATTTACACAAGAATTAGTGTAAATCATAGTACTCATATAGTGTCATTAGAATATTCAAGCTAAAAGGATAACCATAGGATGTAGCATTTGAGTAGTCTTCAACTCGATTTAACTCAAGAATTCATCCCCTACTGACTTGGAATCAACTGCAACAATTTTCATCTTCCACTCCACTTGTCCTAATAATAGTAGTTACTTTTCCCAACAGCTGTATCTTCGCCTTCTCTGACTGCTCTTAAATTATCTCAATCTATTCTCTGATATTTTGTCTTCAATAGGTGCTACTTCAACCAGTTCACTGCTATGTTCATTTCTCACTTAGCCCCCATTTGGTATTAATTAAAATCAGATTTTAATCTAAATCAAAGTCAAACAATCAATATTAATCACATATTTCATTAGTCCAACAAATTTTCAACAACACATTCCATCAACTTTTATCAAAATCTAATTTTAACATCCACCAAACAAGGCTTAGTCATTTAATTGGTTTGCCCCTCTCAAGTAACATTCTCATCTCGAGTTACACTCAATTTACAAAAATGTTGTTTCTTAGTCACCCAAAGTTTAGCCTCATAAGATGTTGTTGGTCTGAATGCATTTCCATAGAGTTTTCCCCTTTGGTAAGCTATTGAAGGCTCTAGTTAGATACACTAATTTATTTATTAAAAAAAAAAAAAAGGAAAGTGCATTCGTCAAAAGGAGAATGTACCATTTAACCAAAAAAATGTAAAAGAAAAAATGAAGAACATAATACATCTTTACACCCAAATATGATTTAAGGAAAAAGAAACCCCTTGACTTACTAGTAGAAGCTCAAAAAGATGCTAAAAATTTTGCCTTACCCCAAAAATGAAGAAATTGCATTTTCGCAATTTTGGCTGCACTCTTGTACTTTTGGAATGTAAATTTTTTAATTATTTGCTATTTGTCTTGTATTTTAAGGTTTGTTGCTGGATCAATTTCGTATAGGGCATTTTTTTTTTTGCGAGGCGTGGTGGTTACTGGGGATAAGTTGAGTTGTCTTTATAGCTGGTTGGATTATAGTGTTTGAGCTACATGTTCTCGCTTGGTCGGTAATTGTTGTGGGATTATGTGCTCAAGTGGAATGTAACAACTGACAAGGCTGGACCTTCAGTTGGGTAGCTTTATAAGTGGATTTTTTTTTTTTTTTTTTTAAAAAAAAACATCAACACAGTCTCAATGAGTTTGCTATACCAAGGAAGGCTAATGGGGTTAGGATACCCCGACCGTATAAAAAATAAAACCCACGAGAACAAAAGGAAGGGTGCATAAGCCAAATCTCCCCAAAGTAGAACAATGTACATATACAAGAATGAAATAAATGGGAAAGCTCTACTTCCTAAACAAAGAAAGCAAGTGAAAAGCAAGTTAATTTCCTTTAATATTAGGAAGTCCATATCGATCGATCTGTACAAGGGCATGAGTTGTCATGGTAGGTCAAGTGGACCAGACTTCTGATATGACATTGCTCCCAACCCTCTGAATCAGCTACTGGATTTCCCTCATAGTAAATGTAAGAAACACTATCACGGTCAAATAAGAGGTCTAATCTGTCTGAAAGTGATTTGAATCGCCCATGGTCTTCCAACCTTAGTGATGCAATAAACGACCACAGATGAGCTAGCTTCCACACATATGTCGCATAATCTAAGTCGACGAACAAGTAAAATTCCATCCAAAATAGCTCGTAAGCAGCCTCCAGAATAAGACATCCTCCATATGATGACGAGAAAGCCCTAATGCATTGTCCATCGTGGTCACGAATAATGTTCTCACCACTAGCAAAACCATCATTGACGCATCCATCAGTGTTGACCTTGTATGATCCCAAAAGTATAACATACCAATGAACCAATATAGAGGGTGTTAGGGAGAGAATAGTCAAAGAAATACCAAAAAATGGGGTGATAACCAAATCCCAACACCGATAAACAGGTCGTAGAAGACCTATGTGGAGAAGTGAAATCATGAGGTAGACTCCCAAAATGATCCATCGAGACTTCATCCGTTCTCCATATGCTTCGCATTATTCCTCGTTGTCCATAAAAACCAAAATATCAATAGTGGAGTGATAATGCGAATGTGTCCTTCGAACATGCTAGCCCAAATATTTTCACGTCAGGAACCGATGTCTAAGTCCCTTTCCTGATCTCATAGGCATTCGAAATATATCTCCAAAATTATGTCATAACTAATCATAAATGGTGCTACCTGAGAAAATGTGTGTAATAGTCTCAATCTCCGAACAATACTGACAGTGGGAGGCCATCTGACAACCAATTCTCCTTTGAATGACTACATCTACTGATATGAAATCCTGCCACAATCTCCGGCAGAAGAAAGAAATTGTAGTATACATATTGGAGCTCTACAATAGTCTATATAAACCTTGGGATTGCCAACTAGAACGAATTAACGGCTGATAAGTGTACACTTGGCCTTTAAGTTAGAGTATTTATTGGTTATTTTGTTGAATTATGGCATAAATTTATTAGGTACATATCGACATAAATGGCTAAATTAGAGAAAAAATGTGAAAAATGGCTCAATGGTAAGAGATTCAAAAGTTCGGGAACTAAAGTGCAAATAGTCAAAAGTTGTGGCGGATGTCACGATGAAGATTCGAGAGTTCTAGAGATCAATTGGATAAGAAAAGAAGTCAAAGGGGTAAAATATAGTCAAAGTAATCTCATACATTAATTTCCAACCTAAAAAGTTATGTTCTGAGTTTTCAGCCTCAGATACACTCATTTTTGGTCTAGCAAACGTTTGAATTGGAAAAATGATATTCTAAAAAAATTGTAGCCCTTTGAATTAGTTTTCCAACGCATTTTGAATCGCCTCAATCGGATATCGAGAGAGAGATATAATAAAATATTGATAACTCCTCGAGATCAAACCATGCCCGCACATCGAACAAATCTCAGCCGGGGTTTGACTCCTCCATATGACTAACTAGAGCCAAATTCAACCTTCGAGGCATGAACCCCACCCACTACTAGGAATGCGCCTAGTAAATTTTCGGGGAAAATATTGTGTTCTTTTTCTTAATTCTGCAAGTTTTGGGATGATATTTTTGGCATTTTTTATAACCTAAGAGAGGTCCAAAACGTCTTAAACCAAGTTTTTATCATTGAAGAGAGGCTAGCAATTGAAGATTCAAGGCCTAGCCTAAAGTCATTTGTCGAAGAAATTAAGTTTTTAAGATCTAGTTATTTCATACGGGATGTCGTTCTAATATCTTTTATATAATTTTAATAAATCTATGCTGAGCTTCTTATATATTGGATGAATGATGAACCTATTAATTGCCCTTTTTACTTCAAATATTAAGTATTTTAGTGAATTCTTGTGTTCTTGATCAATTACGCATGCTTATTTCATTGTTTGAATGCTTGATAACAATTTAGACAATTAGTAGTTTATTGTAGTGTTGAGAGACTCACAATAAGTTAAAACATTGCGTATTTGATACATGGGTAATATGTGTTAGGAATAACATTTATGGTGGGTGAAATTTAGGTAGATAATCATGAGATTGAGACATATCTTTGCATATGAATTCGGACTAGTAATAGGGTCGGAATGTACTTAGGATATGTTTAATTTATCTTGGAAAGAAGGTTAAACATGAGTTGATTATCAATTGTCATGGATACTTGAAGAACACTAACATGATTTGAGTATTGAAAATGGAGATCAATAGATGGATTATGAATTCTAATACATTCATCACACTATTTGATAAAAATCATATCTTTTCATAGTCGTAGTTAATCTAGATACAACAAAAATCAACTCTTTCGTGTTACAATCATTGAATTTGGTAGAAATCGGTAAACTATAATTACAAATATTCCTCATGGGATAATACTCTTAATCCACTAAATTTATTACTTGTTAACGATCTCATACGTTTGCAAATTTTATAAGAACATCTGTCAAGTTGACTTGATAGCAAAACTACCATCAGGTATATTCCTCCAAATCACTCGATCTAGCTGAAATGTTTTTTCAACGAAATTTTTTGACAAACAAAATATATTTTTCCAAACACTAGGGACTTCTTTTACAAACGATGCCACAGACGAACATAAACAAGACTGTTTCCTCTTTCCAAACATTAACTAATAGCTAAAGAAAGAAATTCAATAGTATATACCAAATTTATTTCTTAATTATACTTCCTAAAGTAAAAGTGTAATCTTAGCATGTTTTCATTCTCATCACATGCTCTAAGTCTAACATGTACCCCTCTTAACAACTAAATGATAGAGCTTGCACATTATGTATATCAGGACCTCCGTAGATACACAGTGAATAAGAGACCATGGATTCACCATTTGAAGACGAAGGAGATGCAGATATCTTGTCCACATATGATGGCTTTACCCCTAAAAATGTCCTATAGTATTTTAAATGAGTTAGGAAAAGCATTATTGGGGTTGATTCACGAATAGAAATTTGATTTTACTATTTGTTATGGTTCATGTAATAGCAATGAGTGTAAGAGTTGCAAGTCATATGTCATAAATCAAATAAAGTGATAGCTAAAAAAAAATTCATATATAAATGGATAAGTTGGCAGTGCAAACAAAACAATACAAAACATTGTAGATAATCAATTCTAACTAGAAAAATGAAAAACAAATGGAACAAGAAAATATAAGATTAGAATCCATACGTACTTGCACCAAGAAGTAGAAAAAAATACCAATACAAGTGCAATAAAGGCCCCCCACATCAGCAAGGAAGCTAACTGCATTGTTGGTAAGAAAAATGTAACATCAAATTACTGACTGCAGAAAATATAACTCAAATGTAATGAAATTGGAAATCAACACCAGAATGAACAACTTATAAAGTCTTCAGCCAAAAATAATTCAGCTAGTTTCAAATTTCCAAAGACGAAATACTCCAAGTGAAGCCTGGTTCTCATGATAAAGAAGAAGACTTGAAAACAAAAGAAACAATAGTTAGATTGCATTCAGAATATCCAAAGAGTCAAATCAGAATGGCCTTTCCTTGAAGTTGACGAGGGAGGTGCATATTGCTCCATGTTTAGCTGATAAGACAGTGGTGCAGCATTCAGAATGAGGAAGATGGAAAGAAGATTAATGCATGGCAGATGCTCTTATGGCCTTATTAGAGTGAGAGGTCTGAAAGATGGCCATATTCCCACAGTTATGGAGTTTCAGCGTGGAAAGGAAAGAATCAAGCTTTGCTTTTCCCCTTCGACACAAATCTCCATTCCAGCAAGGAAAGTTGTAAAGTAAGAAGACTCCTATGGCAGTTGGACACATGATATTAGAGAAGAAAAGGGTGGCAGCTTTAGATAATATGAAGCTGGAAGGTTGGAAATTTCAAAACATACAGCTCAGAGGGAGCACGTATTTTTCAGAATCAGTTTTCAGAACTAGAGTTGATTAAAGAACATGGAGAGCATGAGAGATCGAGAATTTGGACCAGCCATTTTCATAATTTTAACTATTATTAGAACAAGAAAAAACCAGTCAAAACTATTTTAGAAAATGATCTTGAATTTGACAAAAAGAAAAGTTTCATTGGTGGCTTTCATAAATCTACGGTCCCAATAGTTGTGGTCTCCAAAATATATTTGGTCCAAGTTGGCTGGTATAACATCAGTACATGGTAAGTTTTGGTGTTTGGGGGAGATTTCAATGTAGCAAGCATGGGAGGGAAAAGTTTCAAGGTGGTGGACCAGTCGCTTTAAAATAACCATGCAGTAGATTGATAAATTTATCATAGAAGGTGGATTGATAGACCTGCCAATGAAGATTGCAAATTTCACACTATTAAACTTTGCAGAAAATGTTGTCTCTTCTCGACTGGATAGGTTCTCATTCACTATAATTGGAGTGGTATTTTTCAGGATGTTTCCCAAGAGGTCTTGTGGGTGGTTCCGGATCATTGTCTGGTGGAAACTAGTTATTCAACTTTAAGCCAGGGTCAACTCCACTTTGGTGGGTAACAAGTCGCTTGATAATAAGCTATGCAATTTCATAGTGGTGATCGGATGGTATTCTTCGTGTTTGGCAGGGGTACAAATTTATGTAGCCACTTTAAAATTGCAAAGGAAAAATTAATGAGAAAGTCAATGTTTTTGAGAAGGATTGAGAAATTGGAGCTAAAACACGTTTGACTTTAGTCATGGCTTTAAAGAAGAAATAGGGGCGGGCGTCGGGTGCTCCGGTCAGGATATTTCAAAGAACCATCCATTAAATTTCGGGTATTATGTAAATGGAATGATTCGATTTCATGTAATTTTTAGAGTTGACAGTTGTGGCTAAATTGTCCATCCCCCACTAAGTGGTTCGGTTCAGATATTTCAAGAACCGGAACCATCCATTAAATTCTTGATATTATGTAAATGGAACCATTCGGTTCCAACGTAATTTTTGGAACCACATTTGGATCCGGAATCGAACCCGAACAGATGGTTCAGGTTCGGAAGGTTCGATTTTGGTTATAATACCCACCCCTATGAAGAAATAGGTTCTTTAAAATGCAAATTTGAAGATATTTTAGTGAGAGAGGAAAGGCCCTTGAGACATGAAGCAAAAATCAAGCGATCAAAGACGGCGATACCAATTCTAGATTATTTCATTTTGAGGTTGCCATAGAATGGTTATATTAACATGCAAAAGCAAGATGAAAGTTTGGTGTGTGGGGAATTGAAGTCAAAGTAGCTTCCTTAGTGCCCGAGTTAAATTGTGAAGTGGGGACTCGTTCATTAAAGTTCATTGAATTCCATTGAGAGTTATGCATTAAAATAGAATTTTGGAGTCTTGTCTTCCTAAAATGTCATAAAGAGATTGGATGAGTGGAAGGGGGTTTTGTTCTCGAGTGGTGGGAGACTTGCATTGGCAAAGTTGAAGCTTTTGAGCATCATTTTATGTCTCTTTTTGAGAGCACAGAAGGGTGGTTACGTTTATAGTAAATTGTATATAGACATCTTATGGGAAAGCAAGGAAGATAGGAGTATTGGAGAAAAGGGCATTTCGTGGCTTGGTGTTTTCAAAATCGATAAGCAACGATGGTTTAGGTATGGGAAACTTAAAACACAAAAAATATGGTAAATGTTAGGAAAGTGCCAATTGGTATGAAGATTCCCTTTGGTACAAGAATCCCATTTTCGGACGGTGCTTAAGAGTAAGTATAAGTTGCGTAACAATGGACCAGATAAAAGACGTGTGTAGATTTTCAACTAGGAGTCCTTGGAAAAATATTTCACAATTTACCCCAGTATTTCTTTATTGTATGAGATTGAATCAGGGGAAAGAGGCGTGGAATTGGAGGGGATGGAGTTGTTTACTCTTCGCTGTCCATTGCTATTTCTTCTAAATTCCATTGCAAGAGTTTCTATTTCCTCTTTTTTTTCTTCAGAAGGATGGGAAAAGAATATAGAGCTAAAGTCAAGCATGACAATCCTAATTAGTTGAAAATAAGTGAGCAAAACTTCATCATATAACCTAAGTGACAGCTTTTATCCCTTTCAGTGGCTTAGAAGAAAAAGAACAGAATGTTTTCAAAGGAAGAGTAGTTGACAACGTCTAAGTATGTTTATTTGTTTACTTCTACATCTCATGTCATGTTCTTTCACAACAATGCTAAAAAAAAAAAAATGTAATGTTCTTCCACTAACGGGTGTATGTTTACCAAGTGGAACTCTTAAGCTTCTAGAGAAAAACCATGTAGGTCTGCAAGATCAAAGGGTTTTATATGCCAAACTCCCACACTATCCTGGGATTCAGACATTTGCAAAGGTAATTGGTTTCAAGGGACCAAGGATCAGAAAAAGTTTAAGCTCAGGTAATGTAAATAGTGGCCTGCACAATAAAACTCAATTATGGTTGATTTGATGGGGAGAAAGTTGGAACTTTGTAAAGTCTTTTCAATTTGGAAGTAATAATTCGAAACATGAAGAACAATAAGAAGAGAGAGAACAAACACTAAGAAGGTTCTAGCAATCCCATCTTGATTTTAAAATAAGAACCTTGACTTATACCACTACTTCATTAAATGAATGAAGGCTACACTGATGTTGTGCCACAGGAAGCACCTATTGACACGAATAATCATGAAAAAGTAAAACTTCATCAGCATATTCATTAAAGCCACCGCATGAATCCAGTAATTAACTTAATAATAAATGCACGGAGGCTTTCTCTAGTTGAATTAGTTGTCCTAACATTCTTCTTCATGTCAACGTAAAAATAAATTTTAGAAGCTTCCCTAGAGCACTCTTTCCATGCATATGGCTATGTTCTGGTCTTCTGGATGTCATTCATACTTTCATAGACTTTGCTCCTTACAGTAATCGGCTAACTGCTTCTTGTTATAAAATTAATTTTGTGATAAGAAAAAGGTAGTTCTTAAATTTAGCATGTAGTTTAAACAATCGCAAGTCCATGACATTGATAATTGAGCAAGGAAATTACAAAAGGAAGTGTGCACGTCAACTCTGAGAACTATAAAAACAGAGTATAAACAGATAATTTATATGGACTTTATTTAAACACACAGTCACAAACATATAATTCACATCTCCACAAAGTTCAATAAACAATGCAAAGTACTTTGAATTTTTTTCTCCAAACAATATAATCCTCATACTTCAATTAACATCATAATGCATTGCGCAAGGTAGAAGGATTAAAAATTTGCAAGGCAAGGAATAGAATTCAGAGAGAGAGAGAGAGCATATAAGTTTATGGAAATTACTCACCCGGTCCTAAAATATTTTGATTGTCAATCTCAACAATATATGAAGATAGGAAATTGACATACAATGTAGTGTTGATAAGTCCATCATTGGAGTTTTCAAGCGACATTTGAAGCTTACTTATCTCACTAAAAGATGAACCAGGGAGAAAATCGTGAAAAAGAGGTTGGATAAGCTTTAGATCACGTAGATTGTGGAATATTCTAGGAAATAAATTGAATTTCAGTATATTTGGGACGGCTCCTCTAAAGGTAACAGGTACGTCTTCAAAGTTGCTGGCATTTTTTAGCGTTCCACTGACAAAGCTCAAATGCTTCTTATCTGCATGGCTCTTTGCAGTAAGGTTGAACTGAAAGCCAACAGCAGTTGCTGGATTATTCGGAAGATCAATGAACTGCCACGTGACGTACAAAATGTCTTGAGTAAGCTGGCATTTGTTGCACTTAAGCGTAATGGTAGGCCCCTTGGAGGTGTTTAGACAAGAATAGTTAGCAAAGTTAGACAAAGGAGCGACCCTGTAATCAATGAAGCCTGGATTCCCTGTAACTAAAGTCCCAAGACCGCGCAATTGTGCACAGCTCATACTAGAAATAGTGGTAATATTGAATTCTAAGTCATTCAAGAATGCCGCTAAATCAGGTGCATTTGTTGCTCTAACATTATGAACCTCAACACTCCTCTTCGATATGATTTGGTAGAGCAACCTGTAGTGTAAAAAGTATCGTGATCCATAAATATAATATGCAGAGGTAGGTACCCCGAGACAGATAAAAAGAAGCAACAAAGTAAACATGGAGACGTAATAATAGTATTACTCACGCAGCAAACAAACCAATAAAGAGTATCCAGCTAGCAATTGAGAAAGTCCCGCCAAGCTCTGTTTTTCGCTTCTTCACTACCTTCTGGTCCTCCTACCCAAACCCCATACATAGTACCATCAATTGACATTATTAGCAACTGTTCCCTGAATAAAGAAAAGATGAAGAAAGAGTACAAGACTTACAAGCCAGTGTCGAGTTGCGAATGAGACATCAAGACGGCTAATCCACCAGCGGATCTTGAACCAGGGAGAGCGGCCATCGGTTCCAAGGGGAAAGAGGCGGAGGATAAGGCAGGTGCCGAGCCAGAAGAGAAGCATAGCAAGGGTGGCCTCTAAGAAAACGGCCTGCGACTGGGTAAACTTCTTGATGGAGTCAAAGGAGAATATGGTCTCAGGGAATGCCAGAGTAGAATCATAGTCGACACCACTGTTCAGCTCTACCGCCGGCCCCAACTCCGTCAACAGCCCACAGCTGTTGCTGCTGGAATTGTAGAAGAAGCCAGGGTCGCACGCACACAACGTGCCGTTATAGCGGAAGCCACGGCTGGGGCATTGCACTGCTTGCATTGATTATTGAACTTTAGATTCTTAACGATTGGTTAGCAATTTGACAGTGAAACTTGGGGAATTTGGCTGTAAGGAGGGAAGGTAAAGTCGAAAGGAATTTTTTTGGAAAAAGCACAGGATCGAGGTAGCGTGGTGGGAGGGGGGAGAGAGAGAAGGAGTGGAGATGGACAGATGGGTCAAATATCAGTCCCCAATTTGGCCATTGGGCCGACCGCCAACGTTTCTGACTTGCCCGTCCACCAGTCTTTTATCTCTAGGGAAAAAATTAAAAATAAAGTTTTTCAAGTTTGCAATTCAAAAATCAAGTT
>CAIGRR010001715.1:0-18309 GCA_903798365.1 Fraxinus sp. 1973-6204
AAAAACTCTTTTACATTAATCAATGACAACATTTTTTTATTAAAATGTTGCCAAAAGATACTTTTAGCAACATTTATCAAGAAATGTTGCCTTTTTAATGTTGCTAATGATTAATTTTGTTGTAGTGCGACCTTGCCACGTTCCCCTCCCACATGATCCAATGGCATCCTTCCCTTAGTTCCCTACCTGAAATGCCCAGCAAAAATAAATAAATAAAAAAATTAAAATAAAAATTAAAACAATAATAAACAGAAGAAAAAAACCAAACCGTTAAACCCTTTAAACCCTAATTTTTTCTTCCACGCGAGATACTACGAAACGGCTATTTCCCTCGACTTGCATAAATGGTCGGTCCGTTGCTCCGATCTCTCTGGTCCACTACCACCAGAAAAACCGCCTCTTCTTACTCCTCCAATTATCTAAAGCCTCAATTATTCGGACGCGCCTTCTCCACGGTGAGCGCCACTGCCGCCGCTCCATACGCGGCCGCTCTGGGAGGTGCTGTGGACCCTAGCCAGCTGAGGAACGTTGCTGTTATAGCACATGTCGACCACGGGAAGACCACCCTCATGGATAGGCTCCTCCGACAGTGCGGTGCTGACATCCCCCACGAGCGTGCCCTAGACTCTATTAGCCTCGAGCGCGAGCGTGGTATCACCATCGCTTCTAAGGTACTCTTTAAGATACCACTTTACTTGAATTGTAAATTACTATTTTATGTTTGATTCCTTATGAATTCATGGAAGGAGGAAAGTTGCTGGTAAAAATAGCAGCTTGATGAAGTTTTTGCTCAACATGACTCTGTTTTCTAGGGATGGCAAAAAAACCGCCGGGACGGGTTGGTGGGGCTGCCCCGAAGTGCCCCGAACCCGTCCGTGAAGAATTAAAAAAAAAATAATTAACTACAAATTAAAAAAAAAATAGTTAACTGGAAATTTTTGAAAAAAAATATAAATGGGGCAGGAAATGGGGCAAGCCCGTGCCCCGCCCCTCCCCGTTTAAGGCGGGGCGGGGCGGGGTGTGGGAGTGGCGGGGCAGGGTGGGGGTGCCGCCCCCGAACCGAACCCACCCTATTGTCATCTCTACTGTTTTCCCGTGAAATGTACTGCACTATCTGTTTTGATGTTGATTTTAGTCACTACATGCCAAATATATGAAATGGGGTGATTTTAATGTTGTATTAGTTTCACACCAAGTGTTCGAGTCAATCAATTGCTCCTATATATATTAGGTGAAGTTCTAAACAAGCTACACATTTAGAGCCTGTTTGGTAGGGATTAAAATTGAAAAAACTAGCCATTATTGTTGACTTTTATTAGACGAGTGAGATCCAATAACGGCCATATTTTCAATTTTAATTGGATTTTAATCCGTACCGAACAGGGCCTGAGTATGCAAATCCGAACTGAGTAACATCGGAGGTTGGTGTCAACAGTTACCCCCCAGTTCAGATCTTACTTAGAGCTTGTTTGTTAGGGATTAAAATCGGATTAAAATTGAAAAATTAGCCGTTATTGTTGACTTTTATTAGACGAGTGAGACCCAATAACGACTATATTTTCAATTTTAATTGGAATTTAATTGTTACCAAACAGGCTCATATATTAAATAGAGAAGTCACCATTATGAGTAATGAGGGAAAAAATGTCAGTGATGAGGAGGGTGATAGGACAATAGAAAACATGTTGATGATTCTTTCAATGATCCTACTATTAATGATGACATAGGTGACCTCTAGGTTGTTTCTATTCTACTTTTACAAGTAGATTACAGTTTTTATGTGATTACTGATTCATGAATTTAATATTTTTTTTGTTTTCTCAATCTGGATTATGTTAGTTTGAAAGTTAGGATTTTTGTTAATTTGGATTTTTATGTCCATTTGTGGTGTATTATTTCAATTCTTTTAATGTTATATTGTATTATTGTATTGGTTTGCTATGTCGCCCTTCATAGAGATAAAACGCCTCAGTACCTGATTGAGGTTTTAAAAAAAAAATAAAAAACACTGTTTGCACAATTGCACCTATCAAGGCAATGTAAATTAATTGTAGGGGAATATTCCTGATATTTGCGTATTTGGGTTTGTACGCAGTCCTTTGATGTGGAGTCACATTCATTTTTAAACATCTTTGTTTACATCTTTATGTTGGATATTCCGTTAGTAATGGAAAAAGGGACGGTCTTACGGCTGCTACCATTCGGTTGGTAGTAGGTTGATGAAAGTCTACGTGATGTATTTTTTTCTGAGCAGCTAGTGGATGTAGATTTTATTGTCTATCGTGCCACTGTAGCACAGTTAATGAAATTATATTTATGCTTCCTCTGTTGCTTGTGCTAATTTACAGTTTTCAATTTTAGATGTCCGGAAGCAGTATACTATTGATTTTTCTCATTTCAATGCCCTTTAAGAAATAAATAATGAGATTTGGGAATTGTATACACAAATTGTTCTTGAAACCAGTAGGGTGGATATCTCATATTCTAAGTCTGCATTACTCGTGACTTTTGGATTTGTACAGTTTTGTGAAGTGGACTTACATCATTTTTGGGTCTCTCTTGGATTCCATCTATAAGTTAGATAAAATTTCCCCGGCAGTGATGATAAAAAGGCCGGACTTATGGCTGCCACCATAATGTTGGTAGTAGATTGATGAAAGTTTAGGTGAGGTATTTTTTCTGAGCCAGTGGATGTAGATTTCGTGCAGACTAGCTTGCCAGTTAGCATAGTTCTAGATATATGAACTGTATTACTGATTTCTCACTTTATATTACCTCTTTTTTAAGAAATGAATAATTAGATTTAGAAATTGTACACAAATAGTTCTTGAAGCAAGCGGGTGGATATCTCCCCTGCTAAATTTGTGCATATAAGGGCAATATAAATTGTGAGTATTTGTGACTTTTGATTTGTCAGCAGTCCTATGAAGAGGACGGGCATAAATTTTTGGATCTCTTGGATTCCATCTTTATGTAGGATAACATTTCCCGTGGCAGAGATGATACAAAGGCCGGACTTAAGGCAACCATTTGGTTGGTACTTGGTAGTAGATTGATGAAAGTTAGGTGAGGTATTTTTTCTGAGCCAGTGGATGTAAAATTTGCTTAGGGATGTAGATTTTGTATAGTGGATCGTGCCAGCGTAGCATAGTGAATGAAGATATAAGATATTCTCCCTGTCTTGCATGTTAGTTTACAGTTTTCAATTTTAGATGCATGGACTATATTACTGATTTTTCACCGTCCACCACCATTCTTTTAGAAATGAATAAGCTGTAAGCACATTTGGAAGTTGAACGCAAATAGTTCTTGAACCCAAAGGGTGGATATCTCCTTTTTCTGAGTTTATGATGAGGGCAATGTAAATTGAGTGCAGTAGTATTTGTGACTTTTTTGATTTGTAAGCATTCTTATGAAGTGACTTTCATACGTTTTTGGATCTCTTGGATTCTATCTTTATGTCGGATAAAATTTCCTCTGGCTGTGATGATAAAAAGGCCGGACTTACGGCTGCTACCATTTGGTCGGTAGTAGAGTGATGAAAGATTTGGTGAGGTTTTTTTCTGAGCCAGTGGATGTAAGCATCATACAGACTATAATGCTCGAATAGCATATTTGAGGAAAATGTATTAATATATCCTCTATCTCGCATGTTAATTTACATTTTTAACTGTATTACTCATTTTTCAATTTTGAGTACCACCTTTTATGATTAAAAATTTTATGCAAATATCTTGAAGCTAGAGCTTGGTATCTCATTTTCTAAGTTTGTGCATTTAAGGACAATATAAATTGTGGCGGTGGAGTATTCGTGACATTTACTAGGTAAAGATGACAAACTAGAGTTGTGTGACAGGCAAATATCTGTGCTTCTCTAAGTCTGAATTCGTAGAAATCATACTTTTTTAATAATTTATTTTACAAGACATGTGATATGCTACATTTTGTCATCAATTGCAGGTTACGTCTATTTCATGGAAGGACAACGAGCTTAACATGGTTGACACTCCTGGACATGCAGATTTTGGTGGTGAAGTACGTGCTGTTCCTAATAATTCTTTTTCATCATGGTCTTTACCTTTTGATGATGGTAAGAGCTTATAAAAACAGAGACTTACCTGTGTTTTCAAGAGTGGTTAGTTCAAAAGACCCACGATTAATGGTTAAAAATAGGAAAGTAGACTGTCTAAGCTTGACACCAAAATACAGTTATCTAGGAAATTGACAAATTAACTTGCTGAAGTTTTTGAAGTAGGTGATTTAGCATTAAATGGAGTGAAGGAGAAAAATGATTCATGTAGTCGTCCCATATTTACTGGATGTCTGGAATAATGCATAGTTTGTTGTCTTTGGTAAGCCATAGGATGGAGGGCTTGTTATGTAACAAACTTTTTTGTCACTAAGAGAAGAATATTAATCATAATGTTGTGAGAAGGAAGGAAAGAAGGAAGGGAAAAGAGTAAGGGGAGACAGCCTTGATTTTTGAGGATGAAAAGATTCTCCTCTCTGAAATCTCTGCTAGGATTTAAGAATCCAAGGTAGCCAAAAGTGTGGCCTTTGGATTGGGAAGCCATAAACAATGTGCTTTTGATCAACTAACCGTATGAAGAGGTGGATTTATGCAACTTGACGCAAACAATGTTGGCAAGAATTTATTGCCTAATTTCCTCTCTATAAAAAGATTTTTGCTTCCAGTATTCTGATTGTTACTCCGGAAAATTCTCCAAACTTTTAAGTTTCTCTGCTTTGCTCATCTAACTGATGATTAACATGTTTTTGATGCCAATATCAATGAGTGGTTCCCTTTTGTTTAAGATGAGCTGATGTTCATAAGGGACTAGCAGCTTCATATGTATAATTTGTCTTCACTTAATCTTCCTCCCATGTGACCCAAAACCAATATGTTCCTTTTCCATTTTTCTCTTATGAAGTTGAAATCATCCTAGTTGAATAAACCCTCAATCTCTTAAACACACTCTTTCTGTTGATGTGATCCAAAATTTTACCCAGGTTGCAACCATTTTCTTGCATCATTGGAATTGACTCTACTCATTCATCCCAGGAGCCACGCATTCTTGTAATCTCTGAGGACTCAACTGTTATTAATAGCTGTAATGTGACCTGATGTCACCATTGCACGATTCTCGAATTATGTCCAGAAAGAAAACATAAAACGAGAATTCCTCAAGTTTTTTCTCAGTACATCCTCTACAGCCTCAATTTCACCTTGCAGGCACCTAAATATCATATTCTAGTTGATCTTGGGCATCTGTGCTATTTCGTCTTTTATTATATTTTATTGAATTTAAGGATTGGTTTATAAGTTTTTCAAAACTTTTATCTTATTTATAAGATCTTGTACTTTGCAACTTTTTATAGTCTCCATTAATTATTTACCACATCAAATGTGTTTACTTTCTCCTTTTATTTTGTGTTATAGGTCGAAAGGGTTGTCGGCATGGTTGAGGGAGCTGTTTTAGTTGTCGATGCTGGTGAAGGTCCACTTGCACAAACAAAATTTGTTCTTGCTAAGGCCTTAAAATATGGTCTACACCCTATACTTCTTCTGAATAAAGTAGATCGACCTGCGGGTAGAACTTCTGTTAATGCTTGTGTTCTATCAGAATATTTTTTTAATGCTGGCTTGTCAATCTCTTTGTTCTGTGTTTTTGTTTAAATTAACTTCCATTATCGTGTGACCAATTGCATTATCTTCAGGCCTTTTATGTGCACACCTGGGAATACAATGTGCATTTTTGAATGTTATTTAGGACTTGGAAAATATTGCATTAATTAAAAATATCTTGTGATTATGACAGACCTGTGCTTTATGGTCTTATTAGTTACTAGTTTATTTACGGGAGGGTATTTGTTATCCTCAACTTTTTGAACTAACGTTTAACCTAAGTTTGAATGGAATTGTTTTAAATTTCATCCAATTTCCTCCCCCTCCCCAACCCCCATAACACAGACTAATTCCTCTCTCGGTCTGTATGGTTTTGAAATCAATAGACTCGCATGGATTATGGGTGAATTTTCACCTCGATGTCTAGCCGCTTTTCAACAAGGCCTACTTTCAGGCCAATCTAAGGCTTTAAGTTGTTTAAGTAGGTTGGACTAGGTCGTTTCCTTCCACCTCTTGTCAGAGTTGGCTGATGAGCAAGAAACCTCGCACAATGATGTGGGACATTACAGTCTGGTGCCCTGTGGCCAACTCAAAGGGCCTGAATTCAGAGAATAGTTTGGAGTCCTGTTAATTTATGTTAATTCGATTTTAGTTCATGATCCTCCAAGAATTTGATCAGGGCAAATCTGTTTCTTCTTTGCATGATAGGTACGCTTTTGTAGTCATCCGAAATGGGAACTTTTTTAATATCGAGAAGATGGCTGTGGGAAAATTCATTATATTCAGTTTCTTTGTCCTTCTAAGAATTATACGAATTTCTGTTAACATATATCATTTAGTTATAAGAGCGTGCATTTTGCTACATTTATCTGACTTTTATTCTTTGTGTTCGCACGAGCATATGCTATATTTGAGTTGAAGTATATTTTTTCAATTTTTTAGCTATTCATTCCTTTGTGTTCTCGGCGACATATGTGCAGTTACTGAAGAGAGGTGCAATGAAGTTGAGAGCCTGGTTTTTGACCTTTTTGCTAATCTTGGTGCTACAGGTGCTTGCAATACTGCCTTCATTCTATGTTCTCATTTGCTTGATTCATGCCCTTGCATTCTTGTAAGAATTTGTTGACATCTGCATGCAGGGAATGTGTATGTGTGTGAATGCATTCTACCATTATGATATACAATGTTATTAACTTCTCCATAACTTTTCTTCAGAGGAACAGTTAGAATTTCCTGTTCTCTATGCGTCTGCAAAGGAAGGATGGGCTTCATCCACCTACACGAAATGTCCTGATGATGATGCCAAGAATATGTCCGAGTTGCTTGATGCAATCATTAGACATGTTCCTCAACCAACTGCTAGCCTTGATGCACCTTTTCAGATGCTGGTTGGTTCTGGAATATCTATGGTTTAATATATGAATCAGCGCGAACTCATTTCTATTTTATGCACCTTTGCACAACTAAATGCACTAAAGGTGATAATGCTTCCATAAGTGCACAATTATCTGTTTTACACAGACTTCTCAAATTGCATTCCTCTTGCATTCTTTCATGAGCTGAGTGATATAGGAGGATGTTCAAAGGTGAGGATAAATCATAACAGCTTTCACATTGGTGATCTTGCAGTTCTTTGGATGCATGTGACTGTCTCTTTTGTAGTTTTTCTTTTGCAGTAGATAACTAGCAAATAATTTTACTTCTGTGTTTTAATGTCTTTGTATTCTTGTCCTTTATAAATATGTTAATACTTTTCAAACTTTTTTGTGTTCTGTGCACTTGTACTTTGCTTAGAAACATTTAAGAAGATGATTAACAGTTCCTTTCAGGTCTCCATGATGGAAAAAGATAATTACATTGGGCGAATTTTGACGGGTCGTATATCTAGCGGGATTCTGCGTGTTGGTGATAAAGTACATGGGATTC
The DNA here is from genome assembly GCA_903798365.1 of Fraxinus sp. 1973-6204. NCBI lineage: Eukaryota > Viridiplantae > Streptophyta > Magnoliopsida > Lamiales > Oleaceae > Fraxinus > Fraxinus sp. 1973-6204. The sequence continues at coordinate 7,553 of CAIGRR010001715.1, forward strand.
GTAGCTCAGATTCTGGGGTGGTTAAAATTGAAGAAGGAAAGGTTTGCGCTCTTGTATTTTGAAATTAACGTATATGCTGATCTGCTTTGCTTTCTTGTTGATTTGTAAAAGGTCTGTGCAGAACATAGGTTGATGCTATAAAATGGAATTCTGTTTTCTCTTTCTTGATAAATGGACTTAATTTTGTCCTGGTTTATAGAAGAATGGTTAAAACTTACATCTAAACGGTTGTTGTCCTCTTCATGCGATTTCCTCTTTTTCTCTCCTTTGGAGCGGTGAATCTGCTGAAGGAAGTTTGCTTTGCTATTTTTGCTGTAAGCTTCATTAGATGGCAGCTGCCTTGAAATGGAAAATTAATAATATTTTTAAAACTTGAACAACAGTTTACGCTTGCAGTTTCTAGTTTGTTCTTCTGGGATCTGCAATTCGTGAATGCCTCTCAAGAACCCATATGAATGCTGCCTATGTGGTTTGTTTCTTGTCCAAGACTTGAACCTGGTATAAACTGCTTCTCAAGAACCCATGAAATTTCAGACCTATATGATCATTCATTCGTGGAAAATTAATAATATTTTTAAAACTTGAACAACAGTTTACACTTGCAGTTTCTAGTTTGTTCTTCTGGGATCTGAAATTCATGAATGCCTCTCAAGAACCCATATGAATGCTGCCTATGTGGTTTGTTTCTTGTCCAAGACTTGAACCTGGTATAAACTGCTTCTCAAGAACCCATGAAATTTCAGACCTATATGATCATTTCTTGCCGCCAATCAGTTGAAGCTGTTTAAATGTAACCTTCAGTAACCGGCATTATTGTTCAAGTATGCAAGGAACATATTATCGTATTCCCAATACATTCTAATAATGGAATCAAACAACTCTCATTAAACAAGTTATAACGTAGATGAATCAAATCACAGGGAACAACATTTTGAGACATTGAATCCATTTACAAGTTTTACTAGTATAATGGCCTTACATGAAGTGGAATTAGAGAACTGAGTTTCTTTTTGCATTGGTTCCCAGAACTGATGCTATATTGGCGAGTCAAGATGGCTCAGTTCCTTGTTTATTTACTTTGTATTCTATTTTGTAGGTTGTGAAACTGATGAAAAAGAAGGGCACCAGTGTTGCTTCTGTTGAAAGTGCTGGTGCTGGTGATATAGTATCAATGGCTGGGTTGGCAAGTCCAGCAATAGGGCACACTATATCAACTGTTGAGGTTCATAGAGGCTTATATATATTTAACAATTGCACTACTTTTTATTGTTCTATTTCTTTTTTGCTTGGTCTGTGATACTAATTACTTTTTCAGTAAAAGTCATTATGTGTGCATAATGTTTCTTTTGTCGCCCGTTACTGGGAACAACATCATTTTCATTTGACTTTTCATCTATTAAATGATGAGTGCAATTTAGTGGTTGCACATATATTATGCCTGTCATTCAGATTCAAAAAGGTTCTGCCAGCCTACCAAGGGGATTTTAGCTGTGTACTTTATTCTCTCAAGCGATTTTGCGGCCAGATGGCCTGCAATTGCTTTTATTACCAATTTTGAAGTTCCTTTTCTTTTCTTTTGGCAGTTAGCTTTAATTTTGTGCCTCAGGCTGTTTCCCTCTGTTCCTTTTGTGATCCACTTTCTCACCTGTACATTCATTCTGCAATTATTCCATTCTGGGGAATTGGATAATTATTGTTGTGCGAAGAGGATTTTAGTAAATAATTAAAATTAATTCTGCTGCCTTAATCGATCATTTTAATTTAAAATTTAAAAGTTTATTAAGCCTTAGGAATCCATGCCATTATACATTCCTCCTTTCTTGCAGTTTCCATTGCCTATGTCTTGCACTTGTGGTTGTGGAAAGAACATGTAGATATTGTAAGTTCTAGTTCTTGTGGGTTTCTCAATTTTGAAGTGCATTTGTTTGTTCTTCGTAATTTGGTTCTAAAGGCAGAAAATGCTGTACACAAGTCAATGCTTCCTATTACTACAATTATGCTACATTTGTGTGGAACTGTGAATTATTTAAAGGTGTATATATATTCTCACATTTGGAAACTTTGGAGTTCATGAGTTCCAACTTTTTCTGTATAACTGATGTGTAAACCATATAAATTTCTTTATAGAAAGTTTTGGAAGTTACTTGCACACAGCTTTTTATTGATGATAATCAGGGCTATATGAGTATTAAATTGATTAAATTTGTGGTGCATATTCTCCACATATTCATGGAAACATTTGTAATTGACCTTGCTAGATATCTGGCAGGTCATGACTGCTTTGCCTACGGTGGAGCTCGATCCGCCTACCATTTCCATGACTTTTGGTGTAAATGACTCACCATTGGCTGGTCGAGATGGTACTCATGTAAGTCGGTGTACTTTTCCTCCTGATTCTCTCTATCTCTCGTTGCATGTCCTCAACATTTCCATAAGCATCTGGTAATTTTTAACTTGGATCTTGAGACTATAGAATCTTTTGATGTTTTATATTTCTCACTGTTGCTACTTCAACGATTCCAAATAACTCTCGAACTTCTTTATGTAGCATGTCCCACCCCCAATCAAACTGCTCTTTTTGTTGGCCGCTGCAGAGGTTTTCCTACTGCTTCAAAATGGACTAAAACAGAGTGTACCCTGTCCTCACTGACCAAGGGACTATTAATTTGAAAGAACTCTATCTGCATGATGCATTTTGTTTCACCTCAAGTTCTACAATTGTAGTCTTCTGGCTTCCTTGTACCAGAGCCATCTCTGCCTTTTTTATCAGGCCCCAATTCAATTTTACTATCCTGAAGTGTTTCAATTTTGATGATGATACTGTCCTTGGGGACATCTTGATGGTTGTTTTCATCCAGTTGCTCATTTTTGGGTTTTAACTCAATGCATTTTGAAGATGGTGGCTCATCAATCCTTTCCCCTAAATTCCACTTCGCTTAATCAGAAAACCTGAACTAATTCAAAAGATGCTAAACTGAGCTCCTGTTGACAATGTCGGAATGAATTTGGTCTGATGCCAAGTGCTATTGAAAAAAATTTAGTGAAGCCCTGGAAAAGAATTTCAACAGTGATGTGGTAGAGAAGCTGTTTTGGCTCTGGGCAGGGGAAATGACATTGATAATGGCTTATAGGTGCCTGTGAAGGAAATCGTTGAGGAACCATCTTTATCTACAACTTTTTCCTGGTAATGTCAAGATATTAAGTTTTAGGATATCCCAAAACATGTGCCAGTCTGAAATTGATTAATTGTTTTTGATGTAGTGTTCAAAGATAGATTGACATGGAAAGGGAGGAGCACTACATGTTTTCAGTAGAATGGAATACTGAGGAAAGAATAATCTAGTGGTCATCGAATGAAACGGGTGTTTCTCATGACCATATGAGGAAGAAATGTTGAACCAGCGCATCTAAAAGCTCGTTATTTAAAGTGACAATGAATTTATTTATTTCAATTTTATTTTCAATATGCTCCCTCTTGTAGTACGGATCCATTTTTAATTAAAAAGGTGCACAACTTTCATGGGGAAAAATTGCAGCCATCCTTCTCAAGTATCACCCCCTTTTGCACTTCTCCAACCTTTCCGTTTTATTTTTTTGGTGCATGTGGTCCTTGATGACAGGAGTTGTTCAAATTGACTGTTAAGTTTGCATTGAAAGAAGAATTTACCCTCTATGTTAAGTAAACAGAAGAAAAAAAAGGAACAAAACAGATAAAAGGAAAACAAACAGCATCTTCATCTCCCTCCTCATCCTCAGCCTCAAGTCTCACTTACCCCCACCCCTGGCATCACAAACCCCTTCTTCCTTTTTGCAAACAAGTTTTGCAGTGCAAATGAGTGGTGAATCTAGGAATTTTTCGATGCCAATGATAATGGTAGTTTTCAAAGTCAAATTCAGGCCTCGAAATTTAAAGCAACCCTGCCGAAAATTAGATTACAATTTCATTTGACAAGTTTCAAAATTTTGGGAACATTTTGGAGTTGTTTTTTTACCTGTGCAGAGAGATCTGGAGCTGAAACTCAAATTTTTTGGAACATTTTGGATATGGTTTATTTATCATTTGTGTGTGGGATATTTAAGCTGCAAGAGTTACACCCAACACTTGGGTTGTAATGGATAAAAAGGAAGAAGGGGGCGGCGGCAGTGGTCTTGGGTTGCTGGCGTTGGCTTGGTGTGGATGCTGTGTCTTAGGTTGCTGGGGTCGCTGTTGATGGGACGGGACAGGAATTGGAAGGAAGAAGAGGCAGTGGTGGTGGCAGTGGGGGTTGGGTAGCGGTGTCGCCGAGGGTGGGATTGCGGATGAAGACTGAAATGTCTATGTTTTTCTTTTTTGTCTGTCTTTCTCTTTCATTTTTTGTTTATTATGGTAAATTCACGACCGTGCTCGCCGATAGAAGAGCAAAAGTAAATATTGGAGATGGCAACATCCCTTTTCATAAATGGTTAGGACTTGACTTGAACCTAAGGTTTTGCCAGTTTTGATACTATGATTAACCACCTTATCTAAAAAATTGAGCATGTGTTTGACTTATGCTTATAATTATAAACTTTTTATAAATGCTCAAGCTATTTTTTATCCACACTTTATAAATACTCAAGCTACTTTTTATTCACACATATTGAAAGACCCACAAGTATTAGCCACTTATCCACCATGTCTATTTATAAGTAAAACCGTTTATATACACTTCCCAAATGTACTTTAAGCTTTTGAGATGGAGGATAAATTCATTTATTTAGATTGTGTCTTCAACAAGGAAAATATATGTGAAGTACACCATCATGTGAAAAAAATCTCCAAAAAACTGTTTCGTGTTTCAGTTGCTGGGATTACAGAAGGATTTATATATGAAACACAATGACTTTGTTGCAGTATGTTGTATTAACCTATATACTTCCTTAGATATCGTACATATTGAATAATGAGATTCTATTTTCATATATATATATATATATAGTTGACTGGAGGTAAAATTGGTGATCGGCTAATGGCTGAGGCAGAAACAAATCTTGCGATAAATGTGATCCCTGGTATGTCAGAGTCGTATGAAGTTCAGGGTAGAGGAGAGCTTCAGTTGGGTGAGTTTTTCTAAGACCTTTTTCCTGCTTTTAGCTGATCTCCATATCTCTTCTAGAAAAGATATGGCTGTTCATGTGGTTGTTTTGTGTTCTTCATTTTCTTAGCATCCGTTTCATTTATTTGAAACAGGTATATTAATCGAGAACATGAGACGTGAAGGATTTGAGCTATCTGTCTCACCACCTAAAGTCATGTGAGTTTTTATGTTGAGCAAGTATCTTTTGTTTTGTGCTTGATTTCGTTTATTTATTGTCTTACTCTACACTTTTTTCTACAAAAATGCTGCTTTGAAAATATTCCAAATTTAAAAAAATAAAAATTTATACATACAACAAAGACAACGAACATGTTACCTATTCTTAATGGTGAAAGCGAGCAAGAGGGAGGGAGGGAGAGCGGCATATGATTTACTAAGCATCGGTGCTTAACTCATGTATAAGTTAAGCATCGATGACACGACACATTAATTAATTGGGGAATAAGTTCATGGTAGGTGACGATTGACAAATTAATTGATGTACACCAGTGCTTAGGTGATCATTGTCTCTCTAATAATTGTGAGGCTGTTACCCTGGTTGTTATCATCAAATTTATTGCTGTCACGTGGGTGGCGGCAAAGTCAAAAGTAGTGTTGATCATTGTGATCAAATGTTTATGATTAACCTTCACCAAAAAATCCAGTCATTGCATAGACAATTGAATAAAGAGGTGCTTGATGTTAATTAATTTTATATTGGAGAAAATGGAAGAAAGGAAATTTTTATGGCAATTTGATAAAACTTCTAGAAAATAATGCTTTCCCAAAATTAACGACATTAACAAAATTGGAATGTTGTGAGTTCATGATCAAGTCTTAACTTTACAGTTTTGGAGTGTAATACTTTGATCGCTGGTGATAATTCATCAGAAGTTTATGTTATTTAGTTTCCTTCGCAAAAGAATCCAGTCCTTGCGTAGACAATTGAATAGAGCAATGCTTTCTGACAGATATTCATTGATTTTACTTTGGAGGAAGTGGAAGAAAAGAATTTTTTAAGGTGAATTGATGTAAATTCTCAAAGATAACGCCTTCACCAAAATTGATGACATTAATCAAATTGCAATTTTGTGTGTTCATGATCAAGTCTTAACTTTACAGTATTGGAGTGTGGGATCTTTAGATTGGAATGATATCTTTGGATGTGTTTGGGAAATCTAAAATCAGTTCTGTCTAATGTCTAAACCCAAACCAGTAATTTAAACTAGTCCAAGTGAGAATTAATTTTGCTTTACACTGATCTGGTAGAAGTATAATGTAATGCCTATTTCATAAAATTGACCAGAAATGGCAATCACAGTGCACTCTCACAATTATCTTTAAGTTACAGTATTTGGGAAAAACAGACCCAACTATGTATGATTTTTCTTTAGCAAGAAAAAATGAATTTACATTGTTGACAATCAAATAGAAGGAATGAACTGAACGTTATGCGACTATAACAAATGCGATTTATGTTTGGAGCCTGTTTGCCTGCAGAAAGGTATATAGGTTAGAAGAAGAAAAACAGTTATATTTTGAAACACTTCACCCATTGTGTACTTTTGTTCTGTTTTGGACCAGAATTGAAGCATCAATAAAGTTGATTCTAGTAAAAAAAAAAAAATCACTGGAACGGGGCAGGCCATTCTTATATATACTAAAACGATTTAGAAAATCTGTAGGAATTAAGTATACATATATGATCTACTAATATTGTCTTATTTTATCACTAGTCAACTAACTGGATCACGGTGCAGTATTTGTTGGCAATGCAGCCTTGAATATACGTTGTCAAAGTACAAACAAATAATCTCGTGTTAAATTTTGTATTACTTCTCTTTAGTTGATCTTCTGTTCTTTTTATATTTATCAGGTATAAAATCGGGAAGGGTCAAAAGCTGGAGCCAATTGAAGAAGTCACCATTGAGGTGAGAATATAGGATGATAACATACGATCTTTATATTTTTCTTACCTCTGAGTTCAAATGTACGACTTAGGCATCATGACTAATACCAGGTAAATGAAGAGCACGTGGGCCTAGTCATGGAAGCCCTATCACACCGGCGAGGGGAGATTACTGACATGGGTCCTGTACCAGGCAATGTTGGTAGGACTAGACTTTGTCTGACTTGCCCTTCAAGGTATGTGCATGTTTTTTATTCTTTTGCTGCTCATACTTGTTTCCATTTTTCTGATTTTTGGAGTTCTGTTTATCTTTACATTTTTTCTTAGAAAAATTACCTCCTGACTTATTCATGTAACAAAATGTTTATTCATTAGGCTCTGTGGTCCATGATTTTATTTTGCATAGGATTTATTTTAAATTTGTGTTTTAACTTGTGCTTGTGATTTATTGATTGCCTCTATGTATATTATTGTTCTATAGATTTTTTCATTAACAATAATATCTGGTATGATTGTAGGGGGCTGGTTGGCTATAGAAGTGTGTTCAGCAGTGACACGCGAGGCACTGGATTTATGCACCGTGCATTCCTCAGTATGGTTTTCTTTCTAACTACCTTATTGTTCTCTCTCTTTTTCTTTTTAACTTAGGTAAATCAGTTTATCATATGGACTTATTTTCCTTAATATTTTCCTATGTGGACTTATTTTCTTTAGTATTTTCTTGGCTAGAAAGTTTGATTGAATGGAACAGCAATAGTTTTGTAACGACTAATCCACTTCATTTCATTTCTGCATTGAGAAATTTTTTGATCTATAGTTGTATATCTTTTCTTGATACCCAACACGATCTGGTTAACATTGTTATTCTCAAGAAAGGGCAGTTTGGGGGTGGGGTGAGGGATTTCTTTTGAAAAATTATTAAGGCAACATAATTTAGCTTGTTGAATTTGGATACTGAGAAGCAACGAGTGAATTATAGGTCTAGTCTTGTATGGGGGATAGATACGCCAATATTAAGATTCCTGTTTAGGAGCTTGGTGTCTTTCAACCTCCGACCTTCTGCCACCAGCCTAGGCAAATTAAGGATGTAAGGTAGCTATGACTGCATGTGTTTATATGTGAAACTCATACATAAATAATACAATATTTTATATACAATATACATATACAGTCATGTACGTGCGTACAGAAATATATGTGCTTTTTGGTGATGCTACTTAGTATGGATATGCATTATGCTTGACATTCTGTTACATATTGCTTAATTCAATTTGAATGCTTTAAATTTTGGCCTTGTACCAGTGAACACTTTATATTTTAAAACTTCAACGGGTGTTCTTGAGGAAAGCAAAACAAGCATAGAGTGAGATTGGGTTTCAATTCTTGCCCAAGTTAATTTCTCTTGCTTGTCTATAGCGTTCTGCCTTTCTGCGAATTGTAATGTTTTTATATCGCTTTTATAATTATTTTTAGTTAAGCATTATCTGTTTGTGCAGCTTATGAGAAATATCGTGGTCCTCTTGGAAATGTCAGAAAAGGAGTACTGGTACACAACCTGTCTCATTTCATCAATGCATTAAGAAACTGTCGTTATTGTTATTGTTGAAATTATTTTCTTTTAAAAAAAATTATTTTGTTAGTTATTTTTTTCCTTTTTGGGTTTAAATCATATTTGTAGTTGTGGCCAAATAATATCTTTATGGATTTGTTTAATGTACTTTGGCATTGTGCTCTAGCAAACAACACTTCGACTATTAGCCACTTCTGCTTCTGTAATTCATATACTAATACCACTGTAAAGATTGTTTTATCTCAATAAGAATAGTGGGGCTCTGTGGTCTGCCAATGACTTGTGTCATGCTGTTTTGTTTTTAAACCTGTCATCTGCCATCTATCAATTTGCAAGTCCCAGAAATTACGTTTGATTATGAATCCTTTTTCAAAATGTTGGCACATTCGGTCCTTTTGCCACAATCGCCCTTTTCAAATCTTTATCTGGAAGCTTGTGAATGATTAATATATCTATTTTTAGTTATTCTGGATATCCAGAGATTTTGAGAACATTATACCCATCTTCCACTTACTAATGCTTTTAATTGCCTTTGTTCAACTTCATTGAACAGGTCTCAATGGGTTATGGTACAATTACTGCTCATGCATTGATGAGTTTAGAAGCTCGTGGGACACTTTTTGTGACTCCTGGAATGGAGGTTGTACTACTTGCCCTTTATATGCTCCTAAGTTACCATCTCGATGATTTTCTTCGCTGTGCTGACTAGTTTGCTTATGCAATCTCTTGTTGATACCTTTGAAAAGGCCCAGGTCCTTGCTTGTGAGCCTAACATATGTTCGCTTGTAGTTTTAGGATGAAGAAGATTGACAATGTTTCTTAATCTCAACTTCTAAATCTACTTGGTTTTCTTGTTTTGATTTATTTTTGGGATTGTGTAGTCATATGATGGCATGATTGTTGGCGAACATTCGCGAGATACAGATCTTGATGTAAGGAACTTTAAGTTTTCTATTATAATGATATTTTTCATAACTTGGTGGATGACTGACCCCATTGCTTGTTACAGATTAATCCAGTGCGGACAAAGGAGCTAACAAATGTGCGTGCTGCTTGCAAGGATGACAACGTGAAGCTAACTCCTCCTCGCCTTGTATGTATTCTAATCCTACTCTTTTGGTCCTTCATTGTGCTCGTCTTTACTTTTCCTTTTTCATTGGGAGGGTCAATTTTAAGGGGCGATGTTTGAGGTTATATGAGTTTCCTGGTAAGAACAGGATACTGTATAATTTTGCTTAGGATTGTTATATATTCAACAAATTTCTACCTTTAAAATAAACTTTCGATAGTTAGGAGCCTACTTGCTCATGGATTGTGAGCAATTTCTTTGTTACTGAAAAATGTAAGATATTTACAAATATCTTGGTATTATATTAAGAGTGTTTGTGATGGATATTATCGAGGAAAGAGTGTATTTTAAATAGTGAAATAATGGAAAATATGTGGTTAAAAAGTAAGGAAAAGTTATTGATGTAATGAAAAATATTATTTTATTGAAGAATGTGTGGTTTAAAATGAGTTTTGAAAGAATGTGTACCAAACAATTGCTAAGTAAAACAAGCAAAGAAAAGGTTTTCAATATTTTGTTGTTAATTTCATACCATGCAATGCATTTGGTTGTAGATGACTCTCGAAGAAGCAATAGGTTATGTTGCCTCTGATGAGCTCATTGAGGTACGTCATTCCTTATTGTTCTTCTTTATACTGTGAAAATAGGTTGGAGGTCATCTTGAAGCTCATTGCTGAGCCATTTTCGTTCTTCTCTCTTTTTCCTTTTTTCTCCCATTAGCTTTATCTGATTCATGTATGGAGTTATTAATCTCAAACTTGTGTTTATTAACAATAATTGTAGTTTTGCATTTCGGAAGGGCATATTCAGTAATTGGTCTTTCTTGGCTACGCAGGTTACGCCAAAAGCTATCCGGTTAAGAAAGAGATATCTGGATGTTGGTAAGCGTAAAGCNATTAACAATAATTGTAGTTTTGCATTTCGGAAGGGCATATTCAGTAATTGGTCTTTCTTGGCTACGCAGGTTACGCCAAAAGCTATCCGGTTAAGAAAGAGATATCTGGATGTTGGTAAGCGTAAAGCAATGAGCAAAAGACCCAAGGAGTGAATTTGTCGCTCAACAATTTTGCAAGCCCACACCTATATTTGTGTCTACTTGAGCAATTTACCATA
>CAIGRR010001731.1:0-16024 GCA_903798365.1 Fraxinus sp. 1973-6204
AGGGTCATCATGGCTGCCAATTGTGTTTTCAAGGCATAAACTGGCTCTGCGTTACGTACTGCGGTGGCGAAGCGGGTTGTGGCCCCTTGCCATAAATTTCGACTCCATCTTTATGCATTTCTGACCATACACGTTTCACTCCTAGTTCATTTCCTTGACATAATTTTTTTGTTCAGTGGTTTCCCACAAACGACGTCAATGAAATCATTGCGAGATTGTCCTCCGTGTTTACGTTACCGAGTGCCATGGTCCGACTACTACCTACAAAATGAGGTCGGGGCTTTCTCCCCCGTTGTACCTCCGACGTGAAAATCAATAATCGGTTTGTAAGAGTGAGAAGATAGTATAATGCGAATTCACGTAGTTTGGGTTTCAAGAAGCTAAATCTTTCTTACATTGGAGGTATTTATAGGCACATGTGGGCACGCGTGCGTTTGGCGATTGTTGGTGCCACGTGTTTCATGTAACTCTTCCCACTTCCCTCACGTTCTGGTAGAATGACCCTCACTCCTCAAGTGGTGGCTGTACCCACGTTCGCTATTGGGCAGTTTTCATCTAGCACATTGTCATTTATATGGTTAAGTGTAGCGTTGGCCTCACGCGGTAGGCATGAGGGTCGACGACTTCACGTAGTAGGCATGGGGGTCGTAGTATGGCCTCATGGGGTATGCGGCCTCACGAGGGTCGACGGCCTTGTAGTGGTAGACAGTCTTATAGTGATAAATGGTCTATGTAAACGTAGTGGGCCTCATGGTGGTAGGCAGCCTCATGGGGGTGACGGCCTTACCTCATAGTAGTAGACGACCTTTGTGAACGTAGAGGGTCTCATGATGGTGGCGGCCTCATTGGGGGTCGACGGCTTCATAATGGTAAACATTCTTATAGTGGTAGACAACCTTTTTGAACGTAGAGGGCCTCATGGTGGTAGGTAGCCTCATGGGAGGTCGACGACCTCATAGGGGTTGACGGTCTTATAGTGGTAGATGGCCTCTGTGAACGTAGAGGGCCTCATGATGGTAGTGGCCTCATGGAGGGTCGACGGTCTCATAGGGGTCGACGACCTTATAGTGGTAGACGGTTTTATAGTGGTAGATGGTCTTTGTGAACGTAGAGGGCCTCGTGGTGGCAGACGGCCTCATGGGGGTCGACGCATCATAGATAGTGGTAGACAGCCTCATGGGAGTCGACGACCTATCATGTTGTGTTCTACGTGGAGTGCATATCAAGTGGCTCTCACCCCACTAGCCATCTTGAATAATTATTAAAGTCATCCTGTATCATTAACAAACGTGACAAATATGTATATATAAAACATACACCTAAGTCTTATTTGATTGTTTGTCTATATGTGGATGAGATGTTAATCATAGGCAATAGTCATGATATCATCATGAATATAAAGAAAAATATTAAGGAAACATTTCGACATGAAGGATATAAGTGTTGTAGGTATGATATTATGGATTAAGATCTCTAGAACATCAAATACAATTGTTCTTTCCCAATCTTATTACATTGAAAGTGCACTTAAATGATTTAATGTACATGAGGAAAGTCCAGTGAAAATCCATATTGATTTAAGTATACATTTAGTCTAAAATAAGAGCGAAGAAGTTTCAAAACTAAAGTATTAACATATTATAGGCATTCTAATGTACATTACGAACTGCACTCGATCGGATATAACATATGTTGTGAATAAACTTAGTAGATTCATGAGTAAACCAAGCAATGACCATTGAAATGCATTGCATAGGGTTCTTAGGTATCTAAGATACACATAAAAATTTGGGTCATATTTTACAAATCATTCAACTTATTGGAAAGACATTGTGATGCGAATTGAATACCCGATACATTCCAAATTTACTAGTGATCATGTTTTTATCATTGGTGGCGTTGTTGTGTCTTAGAAGTCTACAAAACAAACTTGTGTATGGAATCAAAGTTTTTAGTTTTAGACAAAGTTACATAAGAAACAGAATGGCTTCGTAACTTTTTGAAAGACATTTCATGTTGGCCTAAATTGGTATATATTGTGACAGTTAATTAATCGACTATTGAAAGGGTGCAATATAGTATGTATAATGGTAAGTCTAGACATATACGTCGTAGATACAATACCATAAAACAATTGATGTCAAATGGTATTGTTTTCATTAATTATGTGAAATCAAAAGAAAATATTGCGGATCTGCTTATGAAAGGCTTATCGAGAGATCAAATATATTGCTTANATTGCATGTATAATGGTAAGTCTAGACATATACGTCGTAGATACAATACCATAAAACAATTGATGTCAAATGGTATTGTTTTCATTAATTATGTGAAATCAAAAGAAAATATTGCGGATCTGCTTATGAAAGGCTTATCGAGAGATCAAATATATTGCTTATCGAAGGGAATGAGATTAGATCATATTACATAAGAGTCTTTGTAATGATAACATACCCTTGTTGACTGGAAATCCTAATATCTTGATTCAATAGAACAATTAAGTTATAAAGATTCCATAAAGCACTAACGAAATAATTCTCACTCGTTCTTATAATAATCAAAGTGCTTTCTGTAGAATGTTAAAAGGTTAAGTTATATTTTTAATGATTCATATAACTTGATTAAGTCAAGTGGAGTATGATAGAACACTCTCAATATGAGGTCTCATATGTAAATGTGAAGTGGAGCCACTTTTATGAGAATTTTGTGGCTTAAATTCTCTAAAAGAAACCCAAGAGCGGTTCAAGAACAAAATGAACATAATCATGAGAATCGAAACAAGTTAGGAAAGCTGTTATGTGAGTACTGTTGTCTTGATTTACAACAATCCTAAATAGTTCAAAACGTGAAGTTCAGTAATTTGCTAAGTAAATTTCACTAAAATAGGTTCAAAACCAGAAGCTACCTCTCTGATGCAATGTCTTTCCACTTTAAACTCTCTACTAATAGTGTTTGCACTAGCATTTGCATATCTCTTAATTTTCATTCACGTGGGGGATTGTTAGAATTTGGTTAAAAATTGGTTAAATAAAACCTAATAAAGTTGATTTTGTATCAAATTTGGTCAAATATTTGGATAGGTTCGATAGTCAAATCATGCAAATGAATAGATTAACTTGTTGTATTCGTCGAGTAAATGATTGTAATATATTTGGAATTTCAAAACTATTTCCGGATGAATGAGATATTGTAGTCCAAAAATAGGAAGAAAAACGAATTTTGAGCATATAGGACTGCCACTTGAGCAGTTGTTGCGCGCTGGCAAGTCCCTGCTTTGAACGCTCGAGCGCCAAATCGGGAGGCTATCGAGAGGCCTGAAGGGCTACGTCCCTTCATGAAATATGCTGAGTTTTATGGCGTGTCTCTCCAGCCACAACCCCTCATTTTCGTTAAATTGGAACCTTTAGATACTCTGAATTTGTCCCATAACATATTCCATCATTATTTTGCATCAAATACTTCATAAAATTTTGGTTTTCTTACATCAAAATCTTTCAAATAGTAGAGAGAAAACTTTGTTTCAAAGTTCGTCGTTTTTTTAGAGTTTGAAGTGCTTCTACTACAAGGAGGTATCGTTATATTTTGGGTGACGGTTGTTAGACTCTATTAGCACCGTTGTGGGTCAAATTTGTTTAAAAGATAAGTGTTGAACACTTGCCTCGGTTTGCATTCTTCATTTGTTTTTCTTTGATTTTCTGCAACTTTGTTTCATTCCAAGTAAGTTGTTTAATTTGATTTAGTATTGTTTTAAGTTTCAATTTTAAATTTGCAATCGCACACACAACACCCCAAGACATCTCATACCACATAAAATTGAATTATATAATCTCGAGTTCATTTTTCATTTTTTTTTTAATCTCAGTTTTGTGTAAGGACAACCTCTCTATGTATAAAGAACATAAATATTAGTTTGAAGAAAAATATTAGCAACTAAAAATCGAAATGAAATTATAACTCACATTTCAAAGTCTTAACAAAATATTATTTCAAAATCATGATATAATGTCAAGAATGTAGATATTTGTTTAGAGGGAAGCCAAATTTGTGGATTTCCTAAATTTAAAGAGATATCAGAAATATAAATGATTTTTTTTTTTTTTTTAATCTTATAGAAGTGAAGATTTTCCTACAAAAATAGAATCAAATAGGGGATGTGACTAAAGTCGATGTCATTTTCTATTTAAAGCTATTTGTAATACAGTTGAAAGAGATTTTCCCAATAAATGTATTAATATGTGGGCCATATTGTTTGCTTATCCTATTGTGTGGTAGATGAAGCATCAAAATCCAAGTTGAGAATTCTAATGCTACTGATACATCTCATTACAATGATAAAACTAGGGGTCCCTGAATTATTGTGTACCGATAATGCGATTTCAAGATAATTTTAAAGCTTTTTGATGAAAATTATTTTGCTTTTCATTTAAAGGTTCTGTAATATTTTCATTCTTCATTTTCGATATCTGAAGAGTTTCGGCTCTAGAAAAGGTGTCGTTCGGGTAAAGAGTGTAGAACGTTGTTGTTTGGTTTTGAGTGATAATGTTTAAAACTTTAAATAGATGATTGAATGAATAATCACACAGTTTTTTTTCCAGGAAACAATGAATATAAAAGGTGTTGAGAACTTCGGTGTACATGACAACTGAATTTGAAGTTCACAAAGTAAGGATTTTATCCAAATGAAGGTAGTGCTAGAAATGTCCCTTTACTCGACTTGTGTTGATGATCGAGCAATAGGAGCCGTTTGACCGTTGCCTACTGTTGTGTTATCGGTCGATGCATAAATTGATCTAATTTGTTTACAACAAAAACAATGTCGGGCGATAAAGCACATCATACTTGGGACTTCCAACTATGTGACGATATTCATTAGCACCAATAAGAGAACTTCCATCATGCATATGTTTGGGAAAGTGTGGAATGGAGTCTCAACAGACTTGTCATTTAACATATTGGTCAGTTGTACGAGGATGGATATATATTGTTGTTGGAAAAGCAAAAGACCAGTTTTAGTGGGAATAAGCTGAACGTCACTGCTAGCTTAAGTCATCAAAGAACGTTTGTGAGCAGGGGAAGACCCACATGGGGTCATGTGGGGTCAAGTGACCCCACAATTTCTTTTTTTTTTTTGAGTTTTTTTTTTTTTGAATTCTCATTTTTTTTACCCCAAAATGACCCCACAACACAAATGCTCTCGGTCCGCCCCTGTTTGTGAGTATCCTGTTACAATAAGATCATCCACATAGATTAGACTAGATATAGTGCAACCATGATTATGAAGATAAAAAGAGATGTGTCAGATTTTGAATTCACAAATCCAAGGGTAGTAAGAAAAGTGCACAATTTGGTATACCACGAGGTGACTGTTTTAAACCATAAATAGCATTACGAATGTGACACATGATTAAGTTTATTATTATCTAAAAAGTCCAGGGTTTGAGCAATATAGATATACTCAGTCAATGTGCCATGAAGAAACATACTATTAACGTCCGAATGATGAAGAGACAAATCGAAGGTTAGGGGGAAGACTTACAAATGAGTTAAGTAGACGTCAGTTTAACGACGTGACTAAAAGTCTCATGATAGTCTATATCGGGTATTGATGAAAGCCCTTGATCACTAATCGAGCTTTATAGTTAATAAAGGGAGTTATCGGCCTTACACTTGACCCGATACACCCATTTGCAGCCAACCGAGCTTTGGGATGGGTGAGGGAGTACAAGGGTCATTTGGCATTTAGTATTAGAGCGTTAAATTCCTTGGATGCCATTGGAGGATTTTGAGAGCTTCTATAAGTGTAGTGGATTCGATATGAGAACCGACATGGGTCTTGGAAAAGTTGAAGTTTCTGTACAAGTTTATTGATGTTGGATTAGGCCATCTGCAACCATTGCACCAAAATTTGGGGTCAGTTTTGCACCAACTTTGGTGCAAATATTGCACTAAACTAAAAATTATCTTCAAGACAAAATACTAAAAGCTGTACCAAATGAAAACCGTTTCATCATTTTTTTATTTCTTAACAATTAATTTATCTCAAAAATTATTTAAATATTTATTTTATAATAAATAATTATGTTTAATTAACAAAAATATTGAATTCATTACTAAAATTTAAAAATTGTAGTACACTTAAATTTATTGAGTACTTTTGTTTTAATTCATTCCTTATTATTGATTAAATGATTAAAATGTATTACCAATGCACACAACAACAACAATAATAATAATAATAATAATAATAATAATAATAATAATAATAATAATAATTATTATTATTATTATTATTATTATTATTATTATTATTATTATTATTTTGTAGAACAAAAAAGGAAAACAAAGAAAAGGAAAATTTGTTCTATAGCAAAATGGTACAAATTTCCTTTGCACCGTTTTGGTACTGGTAGGTTGGAGGAGGAGGTTTGCACCATATTTGTGGTGCATTTTGGTATTTTGATGTCTCCATTGGAGATGCAAAAAATATGGTGCAAAGCTCCTCAAATCATGCACCATCATTTATTCTATTCCTTTGCACCAAAATGATGCAAAGGAAATGTTGCTCATTTACCCTTCATTTTGTTATACAACAAAATTTTCTTCTCTTTGTACTAATATTTGTTATCTAACCTCGTAATAGACAAATTCTTTGGTATTCATCCTTGAGACACTACATTTGAATACAAGTTAATATACCCTACGTATATGATAATCAATAGCCACCAAAGCAATTAGAGGTGGAAGTCCAGTATCTTGTACGCATGATCCACCTTTTTTTTATTATATATGCGAGAGAAAGATGATTAACAATTCATCTAAAAATTTAATCTGTTACTTATATATTCGTCCTTAATACGTCCGTCACCTACAGACTAGGTTCTTTTTTAATTATCAACTGTTCATACATGACTTTTTTTTTTAAAAAATAATGGGATGATGGCGTGATACCATGTTGAATTATTTTATTAAAAGCTTAATTATCAGAAAGGAATTACATTTATTAATTTTAATTTTGTCAGAAGAATATTATTTATATTCATTTTCAAGACGTACACAACATTTAAATACACGTATTTGAAAACTTTGTATGTGATTACTAAAATGTATTTGTCATCTATCATTAAGGCCTATCCCAAATGACATTGAAAGCTGCTATGAGTTGTTTTGCCTTGTAATTGTCAATGTTTCTTGGGCACATAGGAAGCTCTTGAAGATAATAATTACTTATATTATAATGTATGATGCTTTTATTTGCAATATTAAATCCAAACACTCAAACTATGATTTGATGGGTAATTATGTGATGGGAAAAAAGACCATCATCTTTTATCAAAATATTTTCCTCCATCATCATACTTGCTTTGTAAATATATATTAATTATGGGTAAGACTCCTTGTACAGGGCTCATATATAGGGCGTCGAGTTGGCGCCCTGTGATAGGTGGGGAGCTAACAAGCCCTGTGATAGGTGGGGAGCTAACAAGCCCTGTGATAGGTGGGGCGCCAGCTCGGCGCCCTGTACAAGGAGGGGGGGTCCTATTAATTATTCAAGGCTTTGAATGATTGCACTAATTAATTTACGATATATAGGTGATAATGATATTATTTGTATATAATATCGTAGTTTATAATCTGTATACTACAATAGGCTAACATTTTTATCTTGCAAATAAAAAAAAGGAAGATATACATTGCACATCTTAAAATTACAATTTACGTTTTGTCATATAAAAATTAATTTTGTTCAAGTCTCCCTCAAGATATTAAAAAAAAAAATTAAAAATTAATTTAAGAAGTTTATAATAACTATTGAGTATTATCAACAGATGGACATGATTTACAATTAAAGAAAAGATTCATCTACTTTCATCATCATTTGAATTGTTGTTAAGGGTGTGTTTGATCCATTATTTTGGAAGAACGTAATCTGGAATAGTAAATTGAAGGAGAATGTGTGGTTGAAAAAGAAGAAAAAGTTATTGATGTGATAGAAATTATAATTTATTGAAGAATGTGTGGTTGAAAATAAGTAAAAAAAAATGAAAATGAAAATTTTAATGTGTACCAAAAATGAACTAAATGTCCAAACAAATAGTGGATCAATTTAGAGATTGTTACCTCCCTTCAAATGCCCTAATACGAAAAAAAAGTGACATGATTAAAATATATATATTTATATTTTCGTGTCTTTTATTAACTATAAAAATGATTTTACAATAATAATTTCAATTAAAATTTTAAATCACCCAATGTTTTAAGGGCAAATTAGATGGACTCCTTAAAGATTTACTTGCTACAAAATTTGAAAATTAAATAACCCAAAGCTTAATAAAAATTAAGTAATATAATAAATTTTAATGCATTTTTCCTATATTAATTTGGAGCTAGCGAACCACTCTATAAGATCCCCCACCTAGATAAATATTTAATACTAGTAGTTGATATGAAATTTAATTAATAGTACTATTTGTTTGCACCGATATCGACAAAGTTAGTGTCGTAAGATTGAATAAATAAATAAAAATTAATTATGATTAAATTAATGAAGATGGTGACAGATGGAGACATAAAGGTCTTTGAAAAGAAAGTTGATGTGTGTATGAAATGATACCAAAACCTATTTTTATGTTTTTAATTACTCACCAAAACCTATTGTTGTGGTTGGATTTTTTTTGGTTCTATCGTGTGATCAGTCCAATATAGAAAAATAATATGCATGGTCAAATTTAAGTTTATTAAAAATAATTATTTTCTAGTGATTTAGTGGACCTGTGCCTAGACATAGTTGAGAATGATATGAATAATAATTTTCTTTTTCAAAAATAGTCTCAATGCTAGTCCCAATTTTCTCTCTATATTACTCAGTAAAATGTACTGATATTAAGAAGAAAAAAAAGAGAGGATTGCATTGCATCTACTAATATTATCGAAAATATTGTTAAAATACTTTTCCGAGAAGATTTTATTAAAAATGCTAGAAGACATCGAGAAAAAGATTTTTATTTTATTTTAAACTTTCGGCATAGAAAAAATAGGAAAAGATCCAACATAATCTTTTTAAAATTAAAATGCATCAACCAATCTGATCTATGAATATATTCTAACTGGGGTTAATTTCACAAACGGTCACTGAAGTTACGTTAAAACCACAAAACGGTCACTGAAATTTAAAACTTACACTAACGGTCACTGAAGTATCATTCAATTTCAGTAATGGTCACTGAAGGACCTTTTTATTTTAATTGGAACTTAATAGACTAAAATAGTTGAAACTTGAACTTTGAGAACCTAAATCGCAAATTTGACAATAAAAGCACAAAAAACCATTTTTTTTTTTTTGTTGCGTGAAACACCACAGGAGAATGGAAGCCGATTTAAATCCCATTGGCCCAATTATGTAGATTTCCAAAATNAAAAAACCCCCCCCCCCCCCCCTCCTCACCCCCATTTCGACGGAATCTTCCATTTCCTTGTCGTCGGAAAATTCATCTTCTATAAAAAAATTTCTAGCTTCCATAAAAAAATTTACCTCAAATAAAGACAACAGTTCAAGTTCTATAAAAAAACATAACAAGAAATAAACAAGAACCATATATCTAATCCTTCTTTTCACCCGCCTCAACTTTCGGTTTTTTAGCCATAGCCTGTGAATACAAGAAAGTGCCAAATATGGCAATAGCCGATCCAAGTGTTTATTACCACCACTCTCTTCATAGTGTTTCCGACCGAGAATGTAAGCGGGCTAATGTCGTCAAGTGCTTGGTATGATGATTGATTATATAGATGGTAAAACACTCCAGATAATATCTCCCATAGGAGCTCACTTCAAATTCTTGTTTGGCATTAAAACTTCAATTTCTCCATCTGGGCTGGCTTCTTGTGGGGATCCAGAGGTTGCTCTGGCTGAAAATCTCGAAGAAAATCTAAAAGGGGTTGTCAATATTTTTCTAAAATCTAATCTTGATTTGGAATCTGGCACAGGGATCCTTCAGAATGCCTAAATAAGACTCCAATACTAATTTTCGAAGTAGGTTTTTTAATGGATGAAAGGCAAACTGTGGATTTTTGTGCCTGTTCACAAGATTTGGATCCAATAGTGAAGCATTTACGGGATACTTATGACTGGATTTAGAGAAAGTGATATTTGAGGAAGGAAAAAGATTCAAAGACAACATTTTTAGAGTGAAAAGAGAGAAGAAGTCCAGGATTCCTCAGAGAGTGCAACTGAAAAGTAAGGCAGCCAGAAATTCGAGGGTTCTTTAAGGGGAAAAAGGAAAGTAAGGAGAAAACGGGTGTGGAGTAGAAATGATAGAAAAGGAATTTTCCGGCAGCTATGACGGCGAGGAAATGGAACATTCCGTCGAAATGGTAGGGGGTGTTTGTTGTCAAATTTTCGATTTAGGTGCTCAAGGTTCAAGCTTCAACTATTTTGGTCCATTAAATTCCAATTAAAATGAAAAAGATCTTTCAGTGACCATTATTGAAATTGGATGATACTTCAGTGACCGTTAGTGCAAGTTTTAAAATTCAATGACCGTTTTGTAATTTTGACGTAACTTCGGTGACCGTTTGTGAAATTAACCCATTCTAACTGTCGCCAGAATTCCTAAATTTTAGGTGGGATGGGGTTTCATAGCCCTCTTCCACCAATAGTTGAAATGAAGACTAATACTCTTCAAAGAGTTGCTTGCACGATATACAATTTTCGAACATTTTCACTTGTTTTCACATGAGTTAACGCACGAATATTGAACACTTGTGAACGTATCTAACACAAGAAGGGACTTGAATGGGGGTTTAAGTAGAAATTGATGGTCCAAATGAAACAAATTTGATGTTACTTCGTGAACTTAGATTGTTTTAGGCAAAGAAAAGGGTTCCATTGCATTATGAAACTTGGATTTACATGCTATCAATGATTCGATGTATGTTGAAGACAGATTGAGGGTGAGTTCGAGATCAAATATAGTCAATGAAGTCCTGCAATCACTTATTCAAACTAAGGAGTCCAAAACGGTGAAGTTAACAAGCCAAAGACAAAATTCCATGTTGGGCATGGGAGTGAAAACAAGATGGAATGCATGGGAATCAAGAACTCAAACTTGAAGGCAAGACGGACTGCTATACAACCGCATAGCACAAACTTGGGTGAGGCCGCATGCCGCTATACCTTGAAATTAAGGTGGCATTTTGGATAAACTATGCGACCGCATGTTCATACACTATGCGGCCTCATAGCACAAGTCCGACATCGAATTTTTCAATTTTTTGAAAGAATCCTAGTTTAGTTAAAATTCTTTTATGGTATTTTTGTGATATCTTTTAGGTTCAATTCTGTTTTTAACTAGGTTTTATAGATTCCATATAAATAGGATTATTTTTTTCAATGTAAACACACGATTTGAAAGATATTATTGCAAGACATATTGCTTTCTACTCCTTTTTCATTAAATTAATTCGAACTTATCAAGAATTAAATTCTCGTGGCATTCAAAAATTAGTAAGGTTCATAAGTTTTGTGACCACGAGGTAAATATATTGTTGGCGATTATCTTGGTTATTTGGTTTTATAATTTATTGGGCCGAACTTTTCAAATGTTGTTTCTTGACATTCTTGGGTTTGATCTAATCAATCGTAGGTTTCGTAGTTTCAATTGCTACATGGGTTCGCATCGGTTGGTATCAAAGTTTAAATTCCAAAAATCAAGATTATATCATTTAATTCCTTTTCTGTTTTTGTTTGAATCGTCATCTTTGTTCTTCGTGTTCTTCGTGTTCTTCATCTTTTGAGTCATTCATCTAATTAAATTACCAAAAAAAATTAAAAGTTGTTTGTGCACTAAACTAGTGCCCAAATCAGTTATTTTTCTTTTTCTTTTTCTTTTTTTTTTTTTGGCTTTTTGTTGAATTCTCGCGCATTTAGTAATAACAAAATAAATAAATTCGAAATTTACAAAAAAAAAAAAAAAAAGAGAAAAAAAAGTGTCCAGTCCGAATTCAAGAAACACTTTCTTGAATTTATTCTTGGCTTTTTCATTCAAAGTTCAAATTCCTAATTCTTGAATCATTCTATAGTCACTTTCCTTACTCAATTCTTTGTTTAAACTCCGCAAGGTTTGATTTTTATTGAAATCGAATTAATTTTTTGAAACACTTGCAAGGAAGTATTGAGTGGAAAAATGTAGAGTGGTGAGACTAATTGAGGGAAAAGTCAAATTAAGTGATACACGAGTGTACACACGTAAGACAGATATTATTCTAGAATCAGGATATCTGACAGAAACGATTCTACTTCAAGCGGGAAGAATAGTCAAGTCATCATGATGGAAGAGATGATACGACGATTTGAAAGGTTGTTTAGTGATATGGGAGATAAAATGGATAGGCAAGAGGCATGGAATGAAAAGCAAGATACCTTGCTTGCTAATTTATGTAGGGAACGACCTAGGGAAGTTTCTAATACAAGGAGGCAAGGTAGGCATGATCCTAGAGAGGATATTGCTTGTGAAAATAAAGTGGGTGGTAGTAGAATTGATGATAATGCATTAGTGGATGCTCAAATATGAATGATGAGAAATAGAAGAGATAGATATGATAGGAGAGTTAGAGATGGAGTTGATATAAATATGGACAATATGATAATGACAATTCCTTCATTCAAAAGAAGGAGCGATCCGGAGGCATATTTGGAGTGGGAGAAGAAGGTTGAATTAATCTTTGACTGCCACAATTATTCTGAAGAAAAGAAGGTGAAGATAGTAGTCCTTGAGTTCACTGAATATGCTGTTACTTGAATATAGGAGCTAGGTTTGAACGAAGGGGTAGAAACTTGGTTGGGGATGAACTAGATGGTAACATGGGCAACATCAAAATGTCCATTCCACCATTTAAGGGAAGGAGCGATCGGGAGGCATATTTGGAGTGGGAGAAGAAGATAGAGCTTATATTTGATTGCCATAACTACTCGGAGGAGAAAAAGGTAAAACTTGCTGTCGTCGAGTTTACTGATTATTCTATCATTTTGTAGGATCAAATAGCAACATCTAGGAGGAGGAATCATGAGAGGCCTATTGAAACATGGGGAGAATTGAAAGCTATCTTGAGGAAGATGTTCGTTCCTAATCACTACTATATGGATCTTTATCAAAAATTATGAAACCCTTTTCAAGGATCTAGGGGAGTGAAGGATTATCACAAGGTGATGGAAATTGTCATGAGTAGAGCGAATGTTGAGGCGGATCGGGAGGCCACTATGACCCAATTTTTGGATGGTCTGAATAGGGAAATAGTTAATGTGGTAGAACTACAATATTATGTGGAGTTGGAAGACATGCTATATGTAATTATGAAAGTGGAGAGGCAGTTGAAGAGGAAGAGGCAGCTAGATATCCATCTATTTCTTCGAGTTCTAACTTTTCTTGGAAACTGAAGTGGAATGATAATAGAGGTGATGGGGCTATTTAGAGAAGTAAGACTAAACCACCAAGGGAAAAGGAGGAAGCTGCTAGCAAAATTACACCCAAAAAGGATTTCCAACCTTCAAAGAATCGGGATATTAAATGTTTTAGGTATTTGGGATCGAGGCACATTGCTTCTAATGTCCAAACAAAAGGGCAATGATTTTGTGTGACAATGGAGAAGTGGTGAGTGATAGTGATGGTGATGATATGCCCATGTTAGAGGATGCTAGTGATGGTGGAGTAGAGTACCTAGGAGGTGAGTTAATTGTGGTGATGCGTGCTTTCAATACGCAAATTAAATTGGATGATGTGGAGCAGCAACTGGAGAAAATCTTTCATACTAGATGACATGTAAAAAATAAAGTATGTAGTTTGATTATTGATTGTGGTAGTTGTACTAATATTGCCAGTACTACATTTGTTGAGAAATTAGGATTTACTACGATAAAACATCATAAACCTTATAAATTATAGTGGTTAGATGAATGTGGAGAGGTTATGGTATGTAGACAAGTTTTGGTGAATTTATCCATTGGGAAGTATAATAATGAAGTGATGTATGATGTAGTTCTTATGCATGCTGGCACATTTTGTTGGGAAGGCCAGACAATATGATAGGAAGCTGAAACATGATGGATGCAAGAATATGTACAAATTTGTAAAAGATGGGAGAGCTATTACTCTTGTACCATTAACACCACAACAGATTTATGATGACCAATTGAGATTGATGGGTGAGAAAGAAAAGAAAAACAAAGAAAGGAAAAAAGAGAGTATAAAAGAAGATAATGAAGTGACTAATTGTGAGAAAAAAACAGAGCATGAGAGAGAGAAGAAAGAGTCTTTTGAGATGAAAGAAAAATCAAATGTGAGTTTCTATGTAAAAAATAGTGAGATTGAGAAAACTTTAGTAAGAACTAACAAACCTTTCCCCAATTTGAATATTTTTCTATTGCAGGAACTCATAAACTCGTTCTATGAAAACTTATTTAGTAGGATACCACCTATTGAGTATCCAATTGATTCGATGCAAATGGAGAATTTGACGAGTATTGAAGGAGAAACATTCAACTATGGCGTAGTAAAGAATTAATATCCTATACATAGGTTAGATGATGGTCTAACATATAGTAATATTTTTTTTACATGGGGCATGTACTTTTACACATACTAATGTATCTAATAATTCTATGAGAGTAATAAGTCATTTGTCATATGCATTAATAAGCAATCAATAACTGTTTAATGATATTCTAGTATGTTGCAAAAAATTAATTGAACTTGATAGACAATTGGGGTGTATTATTGTTGATGATTTGAGGCACGAGAATCTATATTTCAATCTTGAAGCCTTTAACTACTTTGGTTCGAATTTATGGAATATGTTGAGAACCAATTTAGTTCCCTCTACTACTTCTACTACACGTTTTGGTATGGTTTATGACTTAAACTCGTTAACGTTGTTTGGTTTAATTCCTTTGACTATTATTGTAAGTGGCGTTTTAGATGGAAATCAAGGGATTGAATTATATGCGTCTCAAGGTGGCAAAAGGAAGAGGCGTAAAGTATTCAAACAAGGTGATTGGGTTTAGGTACTTAGGCAAAAATGACTTGTTTGAATACAAAGAATGTCAAGATTACATCCTAGAAGAGATGGACTATTCCACGTCATTGCAAAGATTGAAAACAATGGCTACAATTTGGATCTTCAATGTAAGTTTATGATAATTTGCATTTTCGTTATTTTTTATCTTGCTCTTTTTGATGCAAGTACAGATTCGAGGTCGAATCATTCCGAAGAGGGAGGAAATGATGGGATCCAAGGAAGTCAACAAGCTATCAATGGTTCAATTTATGTTGAGGAGAGGCTAAGGACAAGTTCGATATCAAATAGAGTCAATGAAGTCATGCAATCACTTGTTCAAGCTATGTAGTTCTATTTTTAAATATGCACTTTTACAAAATTTTACAGGTTAATTCGGGTCAATTGGAACGGTGACAGAATGTTATTGCGACTACCAAGAGGAATCAATGAGATAAACATTAAGTTTATTTTTTTCCTTCAAATTATTAGTCAATTTAATTTGTTGAATGACATTTATTTAATTTGTGATTATGTTTTCATTATGGATATTCCAGTTATTTTTATTTAAAGAATATTATTTTATCGTTCCATAAAAATTGAATTTTTGATAACCCTCTAATGTTTGTGAAATTTTGTGGCGTTACATTTTGGTATCAGAGCAAAAGTTTCGCTTTCTTGTAGACTTTGTAGTAAAAAAAATTNAGTCAGTGTAATTTGTTTAGGACCTTTAAATTGTGATTATGTTTTCAGTATGGATATTTCATGTATTTTTATTTAAAGAATATTATTTTATCGTTCCATAAAAATTGAATTTTTGATAACCCTCTAATGTTTGTGAAATTTTGTGGCGTTACATTTTGGTATCAGAGCAAAAGTTTCGCTTTCTTGTAGACTTTGTAGTAAAAAAAATTAGATTTTTCTTTTCTTTTCTTTTGTTAATTAAATGATATTAATAATTGTTTTAAGTAATTAAATAATA
>CAIGRR010001746.1:0-10826 GCA_903798365.1 Fraxinus sp. 1973-6204
TTCAACTGTGATTCCTTTCACATCGGCTTCGGACTCCCCAAACACGATTTTATACACTTCAAGATCCTCCATGCAGTGAATTTCTTCATGTTCATCATCATCTGTAGAAGATTCAGCAGCAAAATTCTTATAAAAACTGGGAATGACGGTGAGGAGAGAGAGAGAAAGAAGAGAAGTTGTGATGAAGAGAGGGGAGAGAAAAGAAATGAGTTTCAGAAGGTATGGAGAGAAGAAAATGAAGTATGAGAAGTAGAGAGGATGAGAGAATATGAAGGAACCAAATGATATCATCAAGTCTGAGATGAGAAGACTGGAAAAATGGGTCTTGAATCTGCTTGAAAAACACAACTCAGACATTTTTCTACAGAGAGAGAGAGAGAGAGAAGAAGAAATGAAAAATGGAAGATGGTGAAGAAATTGGGAAGAAGACCAAGAAGAAGAAGATGATGATGATGGATTCTTTGTTTTAGAATCAAGAGTGATGTGTGAGTGTAGGAGTGAATGCGGCGTGAATAAAGGGTGAAAATATTTATTGAAGGTCACTCACTTATGTGCTTATTTCTAGCTGGTCACTTGACTTTAATTATTTTTGGTACGACCACGTAACATACAATTTTATTTTAGTTTGACCATTTTGTCTGTAATCGTGACAAAAAATAACAGCTAGTCCTAAGTTATTGATAGAATGTGTGACAAAAATGCTCCAAGTACAGGAGCATTTTGACAGAATTCCTACAGGAATTCAAAGATTGTCTCACATGAGGGCGGGCTCCATGTGTTTAAAAAATTGGCAAAACTTCCCCACCCCCACCCCCACCCCTATAGTCTGGTCGGTCAGTACAGGATTTTAAATCCCTATACTTGTAGCATGACTGAATGTGTGTTTCTAACACTGTTTGACATTAAAATCAACCATTTTTGCCAACAACAAACACTCAAATTAGTGAATCAAGAGCTCTAGGTGTTTGGTGCATATTAAAATGAGAAAATGCATTTTTTTTTGTAATAATGTGATGAGGAATATGTAGTTGAAAAAGAAAGAAAAGTTATTGATGTGATGAAAATTTTTATTTTATTGAAGAATGTGTGATTGAAAATGAGTAGAAGAATGAGAATGAAAAAAATAATGTGGACCAAAGGGGGGCAAATTTGACTTTGCCCAATCTCTTTTTATTTGACATGCTAACTATTGGCTTAGTCTATAGTCTATATTAGGTGAAGATTATAATTAGACTTTGTAATATAGATCTTGATAAAAAAAAATTGTGATGTATGATTAAACTTAATTATTAACTTTGAATTGAGCTTTTATCAACTTTTAACGTACACCAAATAGGGGCTTAGTTTTAAACAAGAGGTAAATAATGCATTTCATTTAGGGTCCGTTTGATTGTGAGAGTGGATTTAGGTGGAAAGAAAATAAATTTTAGGGAATTGAATTACATAGAATTGTTTTCCTAAAAATTGTCAATTAATTGTATTTGATTGGTATAATTTTTTAGGTGAAAAATATTTAAATTTTGGATCTTTTGGTGTTCATTTGACTTTATTTTTTTTTTTATGAAAATTGTCTATTAAATGATTTTTTTTTCTTGGGCCTACAAACCATTTTCCTACCTGAATATTGGGAAAAGGCTTCCTTCATTTCCTTCAATTGGTGCACGTGTGGGGGTGGATGGAAATAGTTTTACATGGCAAACAAAACCCATCAAACAACCATCTCCATGAAAAATGAAAATTATTTTCCATTTTCCATTAAAAAAAAGGGTTATCAAACATAGCATTAGTCATATAGGACTAATTATTTGTTTTGGTCAAAACTACCGTCAAAACGGTTAAATTGGAATAAATTACGTTCTTGTTTAGTGTAGATTAAATTATTATTATTATTATTTTGTAAATTTTGATATAAGTTGAAGAAACGTATGGTTGAAAAATTTTGAGTTTCATGAAATGTGTAATTAAAATCAATTATTGATTTTGACTTAAATCTTAATGTGATTTTAATCTACAGTAAACATGGACTATAAGTTAGTTGATAATAATTGAAGTTAAGTGACTAATATAATATAAATTTGAAAGTTGATTGGCTTCATTTGAAATTTTTCCAATAAAGGGATGAGAATAAATTGAATAATGTGGTGGTGTCTGTGGGGGGTGGTGTGGGGGAGTGGTGTGGGGGGTGAGACAGAGAGAGACAGAGACATACTAACAAAAATGTTGTCCGCAGGAGAACTTTTTCTCCTTCTTACTACTATATTTTGTCCTTCTAAACAGTCCACGAGTAAATTGTAGAAAATGCCACATTATCATTAATTTTGTACCATATGTCGATACAAAATGATTAAATACATTTTGACGGTGAGTTAGCAATCACACGTACGTATACATACAATTTTATTGCAACATCTTGCTGAAGAAAATTTGTAAAGATCTCAATATTAATGGTAGGAGAAAAAACGAGAAAAAGTTTTGCATCAACGAGTCTAGTCGAGAAGGATGGATTGTCAATAATTGTGGACGAAGCAGCGGACATACCAGAAATGTATCGTCATGAATGGTATGGAGACTATAAAAGGAACCCACTTAATTCGTTTTTGATAAAGTCAGGACCAGAAAAACAAGTCATGCACGCTTTAACAACGTTAAATTGAAGGTCATGTTTTTCATTTTGACCTTTAAGAAACCTTAAAAAAGAAAACTCGCTAGAGGAAAATTTATTTAGTTGTCATATTTCATCATAATTCATCGAGTTATCGAGTATAAGTGCACAAATAAGCAATTATGTTGTATATTAAGCAAACTTGTTAAAGCATTAAGTTATTCTAAATAGCTTTTTTGACTTGTTAAACCGAGGTATAAATGAAAAATAAGCAATAATAGATTTGCAGAACATGCTTTTGGATGATAATGTCCTTTTAGGTATCCTATTCTCATCTTACCAACTTTCTAGGATTAAACAAATTATGGTTGTCACTCAACTCTGTATTATAAAATTAATACATAAGAGACAAATTTGACTAATCGGCATTTATATATGGTACACACAGTAAAAGTCAGTCCGTATGTATCTTCTTTAATCGTGTCTAGTCTAAATATATCCCTTTGTTTCTCACTGTATATTAGTGATGTCAAAGGAGGGTCGACCCAAGATGGGCCGACTAGTAACAAGCCAAGTTCGTCAATGACTTGGTCCTCTCGCGAAGCAGATCATGTAGATCATGTAGGACTTGACCCTATGTGAATCGTCCCGTGCTTTTCTTCAACAAGTTTATTCGATCTGACCCAATTAACATCGTTATCGCATCCCAGATATTAGAGGAATTAGCTAGTAATATCGATCAATAAAGTGTAGGAATCTTTCTGGTAAGAAAAAGGGTAATAACAGAAAGGAGGAAGTGACAGAAGTGAATTCTAAAGGATTGAAGGGGGGCTTAATCTCACATGGGAAACCACTCGATTGCTACTCAATTACACCCATGCATGCCCCCACTTTTTTCTTATAGGATGGACCAAGTGTCTGGTGCTACCATTTTGATTATAATTGAAGAAACTGGCTTTAATTTTCTTCTCTCAAGTCAAAAAGTGAAAAAGCATACTTTCTATCGAGAAATACCTGTTTTCATATTAGTGTTAGTTGCTCGACCATAGGGCATAAGATTTATGTGATTGATTTGTTTGGTTAATTTTGACCGACAACTTAACTTTTAATTAGCAACGTCGAGCATGTGACCTTAGTCATTATTTATGTGAGCAAATATCTTTGGAAGCAAATGATCGATCGATGTTTCTTTGATTTACCGTTAATTAGGAGGTTTATATTTGGTAATTTTGTGAACTGTCGGAATTAAAAGGAGCGTTAGAAATAATTTCATTTAGCATTCAAGAATTTGATTAATTATAATATGGTTCATATATATATGATAGCGTGCTTGTTTCTATTTTATATGAAATTCGACGTAATAATTGGAGGTTGGAAAATTTGTTAACACGTTATGTATACCCTATCACTGTTATGTATGAACTATGAATAAATTTACTTGTACATAAAAGTTTAACAACTTTTTTGACAAGTAGACACATGGCGGCCCCCTATTGGAGAGCCATGTGGCTTGTTGTCAAAAAAGTTGTCAAATGTTTTTGTACGACTAGCATGGTTGATGAACTATAGACAAGGACTCAAGCACCTGGTCGAGGTCGGGTCGGGTCGGGTCGGGTCGGGTTCAGTTGTGGGTCATTGTCTTACATATATATATATTTAAACAAAATTTATTTAAATTTTTGGATCAAATTATAATTAATCTAATTATTGGATAAGATTATTTATAACGGTCCTTTAATTCTAATTGTTGGCTATTTTTACGATTAATTTATGGATTATGTAACAGACGCATGTAAACATTTGTGACAATCTGTGATCAGCATAACAAATATCTATGATCGATGTAAGTGACGTCTCTTAAATAACTATAACAGACGCAAAGTTTCGATTTGAATATATATTTCTGTTCATTGTAAAAGGTTGTCTAAATAGTCGTCACTATTTTGAAAATGTTTGTAACGTTGGAATGACCACTAATAAGTCTATGACTAGTATGCTTCTCTGCCAGAAAATTTACACAATCTACATTGCAAAATCTCCTACTTTAAATATCACATATCTCTCTTGCTATGATATTGTTTTTGATGCCCGAAACATTAAATTGAGTTTGTTATAATTCTTATTGATTGTTGTGCTACTTTCATAAGAAACGAAGTTCGTTTTATTTAGAGAGACAATTGATGTCTGCCTTTAAGCATCATAAAGGAAGAAAATTTGTCTTAAGGACACATCGTGAAAAGTAATGGGCTCGAGTTAAATTCTATTCATGGTTAATTCTGGCTTAAATCTTGTTACTCTATTCAAATATAGTCCCGATAATATGCAACGCCTCTTCCATTTGGTTCACATGTGCTCAATTACCGAGCCCACTCTTCCAAAAATTACATGGTTTTAGGCAATTATTGTTATTTTAGATGAATTGTGGCTTAATTTTATATGTATTTCTTTTGTTAGATGCAACTCGATGAGAAACGATGGAATTGGACGAAGAGAGCAAAAATTTGGTTTAAATAGACTTAATCAAAAGTTCGGGGACTAAATCAGAGAGTACCGATAGTTGATTCGAATCTAATATCGATGATTGGAGAAGGGTTGGAGTCAATTAGACATTGAGTATCTATTTGATTTAAATAAAAATCAGGGTTTTTAATAGATTTTGATAAAAATTGATAAAATATGTGGTTGAAAAGTTGTGAGTATTTTTCAGCAATAGTTGGAGGACCAAGTTTCACATTCAGAGTAAATAGAGGACCAATTTCCCCTACAAATTGTTGTTTCTGAGTTGTAATTGCCTTCTGCTTAGTTGGAGCATGAGTTCACACCTTTTGATTAGTTTAAGGACCAAAACATGCCTATTAAATAGTGAGGGATCAAATTGCTCCTACTAAGTAGATTGAGGACCAAAGTGCACCTTCTATATAATTGGAAAACGATTTAGCACCTTTTGAATAGTGGGAGGACTAACATGTTAATGACAAATAGCTGGAGGACCAAACTGCTTCATCTGAATAGCTTGAAGACCCATTTAACCCTCTTAAATAGTACGATAGAGAACTAACATCATGTGAATATTTGGAGGTCTAATCTGCTTCTCGTGTGTAGTTGGAGGACCAAAAGTCAGTTGAATCATTGGATGACCAGATTTTATGTAATAAATACTTGGAGCACCGTAGAGCTGACAAAATTTCTCTACAGAGGACCAAATAGCTCCTTATGAAACAAATTTTGTATTTGAAGTGGTCTACCAAATAGCTCCTTATGAAACAAATTTCTCTACCGAGGACCAATTGAGTGCGTGCATATTGATTATTTTTGGCCAAATTTCACAACGTTACCAGTGTTTTTTTAATAAACGAACTCCTATCTGAGTCGATATTTTGAAAATTCAAAGTTGTCTCACTTATAAAGGGACTTGTGAACTGTACAACAAAGAGAGATGCTACTCAAATAGGAGCTACTGACAACATTAGTGACCAAAAAATATTCACTATCTCTAAATCATCTATCTAATTCACGATCTCTGTCTGGTTGTAGGAATCTAAAAACTCAGAAGCAATTCAAAGGCAGTGAAATTTCTCATCAAAATCTTAGAATCCTAACTTGCAATAAGTCAAACAGAAATTTATACTTAAGAACATCAAATATGTTGCAATAATTCTGCTTCCAGGCAACCTAATTAAAAATAATAATAATAACCAAAGAAGAGTTCAGAAAGAAATCAACAGATTGGAACGCATTAATCACAGAAACTGAACTTCTGAAATTTCATAACACTAACCACATAATTCTTTATATTCAAGAGTGTTAAAATCATTGTCTATTCAAATTTACATCATCAAACTACAAAAGAAAATAACAAGCACATCACTTCCTCCTAAAACTTGGTTTCTTGAAACCCCCTCTCTTGAATCGATTTTCAACAACAGTCGGTTTGGATTGGGGAATATCCTTAAAATCCAGAATTTGTACCTTTCTTTTCGCCTTCTTGATATCAAGACTCGCCTCCTCGAACTTCCTTTTTGTGGCCTCGAACTTTACTTCATCCAAACCCAAACCCAAACCCTTGTTTCCCCTTCTTGCCTCAATTTTATGCTTTGCATCTCCAGTTTCGATTTGTCTCTGAAACTTTTTGCCCCTGTCCTTATTTTCTCCATCAAAAGCCGCGGATTGGATAATCCCAGAACCCTTCTGCTCAGCACCAATTTGTACCCTTTTTTTCACCTTGTTGACATCGAGACCCGGCTCCTCGAACTTTACTTTATCCAAACTCAAACCCTCGTTTCCACTTCTTGCGTCAATTTTATGCTTTGTATCTTCAGTTTCGATCTTCCTCTGAAACATTTTGCGTCTGTCCTTATTTTCTTCATCAAAAGCCGCGGATCGAATTTCTCCATCAAAAGCCGCGGATTGAATAATCCCAGAACCCTTCTGCTCGGGGACAATTTGTACCTTTTTTTTCACCTTCTTGACATAAAGACTCGGCTCCTCGAACTTTACTTTATCCAAACTCAAACCCTTGTTTCCATTTCTTGCGTCAATTTTATGCTTTGCATCTTCAGTTTCGATCTTCCTCTGAAACATTTTGCCTCTGTTCTTATTTTCTTCATCAAAAGCCGCGGATCGAATAATCCCAGAACCATTCTCCTTGGCGATAATTTGTACCTTTTTTTTCACCTTCTTGAGATCAAGTCTAGGCTCCTTGAACTTTACTTCATCCAAACTCAAACCCTCGTTTCCTCTTCTTGCGTCAATTTTATGCTTGGAACCTTCAGTTTCGATCTTCCCCTGAAACATTTTCCCCCTGTCCTTGTTCTCTCTATCAAAAGCCACTGATTGAATAATCCCACAACCCTTTTCCTCAGCGCCAAGATATATGGGTTTCGAAGGTGCCGAAGTAACTTCATCAAATTGATCATCATGATCTTCATCCAGGGAACTCTCGCAACTGAAATTCGAACTCGAAGAAATCGAGCAATCTTCATCAATATCGTCCATGGGAGATGCCATTAGAAGGGCTTGGATAATTCGAGATCTTCTCGCTAGAAACTCCTTTGGTTTCTCCTTGGCAGCCNATCAAAAGCCACTGATTGAATAATCCCACAACCCTTTTCCTCAGCGCCAAGATATATGGGTTTCGAAGGTGCCGAAGTAACTTCATCAAATTGATCATCATGATCTTCATCCAGGGAACTCTCGCAACTGAAATTCGAACTCGAAGAAATCGAGCAATCTTCATCAATATCGTCCATGGGAGATGCCATTAGAAGGGCTTGGATAATTCGAGATCTTCTCGCTAGAAACTCCTTTGGTTTCTCCTTGGCAGCCACCGCAATCGATGCATTGATAAAATCAAAAATATTTTCCAAACCTTGATCGTTAACTGAGTAGATGTTCTGAAAAAACGTTCTGAGATCAATCCCTGTACCCATTTTTGAAAATCGCCTATTCTTTCTCTTTTTAACTACGAGACTGTTTTTTGTGAATGTTAACGTTTGGTGTATTCTACATATTTATAACATTGTATAAGAAATCTGGAATGATCTTGTGGGCAGGAATACCGTTAAGATTTGGGAGGGAATCTGCAGTAATTAATGAACCCAGTTGTCTTCCTAACTGAATTAGCCGTTGTATAAGAACACGCTGTTTAACAATGTTTCCTTCCTTTTTGAATTTAACATATTTAACTAATTTTTATTTTCGTTTATTCGGTACTTAAAGTTAATTGTAAAATCTGTTAAACAATTTTATTAATCGGTAGAATAATTAGAGGACCTGATTGACCCTTTGAAATGAAATTGCTCCTATTAACTAGTTGGATGACGGAATTGCAATTTTGAGTGTTCGAAGAACCAAATTGTCCCTTCTACATAGATGGACGGAGGACGGATTCTGACCTTCTGATTAGTTCCAAGGACCAAAATTTTCTTACCAAATTGTAGGAGGACTGAATTGCTACTATTGAGTAGATGGAGAAACAAATTATACCTTCTACATAATTATTAACAGACGATTTAGCACGTTTTTAGATAGGGGAGGAGCAAGTTAGAGTCCATTTCGTGTATGTCGGTGGAACTCTAATTGGAGTTCTTGTCCCAACTTTATGGTAGGTCACCCTTTCCTTGGGAATGTGAGAATCTCTTTTCTTTGTTTGAATAGGATCAACCTGCTTCTCATAATTAGATGAAGGACCAATTTGTTGTTTCGAGTGGTTTGAAGACCCAATTAATTCTCCTAAATAGTTGGAGAATGAACTAATATTGTTTGAATAGTTAGAGGAACCACAATTTCTCCTGAATAGTTGGAGGATTAAATTGCTACTGCAGATTAGTGTGAAGACTAAAAGGCCCGATCGAATCATTGAAGACCAAATCTCGTCTTCTAA
Organism: Fraxinus sp. 1973-6204; assembly: GCA_903798365.1. Classification (NCBI taxonomy): domain Eukaryota; kingdom Viridiplantae; phylum Streptophyta; class Magnoliopsida; order Lamiales; family Oleaceae; genus Fraxinus; species Fraxinus sp. 1973-6204. Next base: position 8,985 of record CAIGRR010001746.1, read on the forward strand.
ATATTTGGAGCTCCATATTGTGTTTGCTAAATAGTTGGATGACAAAGTTGCTATACCGAATAAATGGAGGAGCACTTTGTATATATTTAATAGTTTGAAGACCAAATAGTTCCTTATAAAACATTGAGGACCATATTAACTCTTCAATACAGTTAGAGGGCCAAGTAGCACGTTTGAATAGTTTGAGGACCATATTGCTACTTTTGAATAGCTTAAAGATATAAGTGCCTCCTCTTCATAGATGGAGGATGAACATGTATCTATTGATAGTTGGAGGACCCCAAATGCATGTTCTGAATAGTTAGAAGTTCTAATTTTCCTTTCATATTAGTTCATGAAATAGTACCTTTGGAATAGTTGGAGGACCAATTTGCTTTTGTTGTTTAGTTAGAGGGCAACGTTGCTCTGACTAATAGGTGGAGGATTGTTGTTTATTAGTAGTTGGAAGACCAAATCACATCAACCGAGTAGTTGGATAACTAACGTGCTTGTTTTGAAGTCTAAACTTAATACTGAACCCAAATCGCGAAAGCAGACTTTTGAAAAAATAAGTATTTAATCATTGTGTGGCTACGTCACTGTCGCTAAGAGCAGCCAAGAGAATTCTCCAAGTAATATTACGACCTCGAGCAACCGAGAGAACTCTCAAAAATAAAATTGTGAGTTGAAATACAAATAACTTGGTGGTAATTAATTCAACTTCTAACGAAAATAAAAGTGTGGCCACCATCTAAGTAGGTAACGACTAACGTGGCAATATCGTACATTAAATTTTCGGCCACCAAAATTTTTTGACTTTTCGCTTCAGTCGATTTATTTTGATAAATGAGCTTGTACAGATGAAAGAATTGAGGATGACATTGCCTCATATACATAGTTGGAGGGCCAACTAGCATGTTTGAATAGTCTGAGGACCCCTCTGCTGCTTCTGAATAGGATGGGCTGTCAGTGAAGTTTTATGTGTTTGAAGTGGTCTCGGAGATGCACTAATCGCCAATTCAAAGTTGTATCACCTACGAAGGGATAAGTTTGCAAATTTACTACAAAGACCATGTCTCCAAATCATCTGTCCAATTCTTGATTTCTGTCTAGTTGTAGGAATCTAAAACTCAGAAGCAAGTCAAAGGCAGTGAAATTTCTGTTGGAAAATAACTTATAGAGACTATTTTGACATAATTTTGAGTGAGACCTGTTCAATGGTTTTGAAAGATCAAGATGGATTCGTTTTTTCCCACATGTGAACATCGAAATTATATATAGAAAATGAAGGCAAAAAGTGGTGTTAAAGCCTGTTAATTCCCCGTTACAACCTGACTTTTGATTGTATCTTGAGTGATTGGTGCTCAAACAAAACCTCGAACATATGCGGTAAGAGGGCGAATTTGTTTTAAGGAAGCTATTTTACAGAAGCCTCGGTTTGCAAATTTGTTCTCTTTTAGCCATTATTATTTTCGGCAATTTTAATTATTTGTCATGTTCTTTCTGAATTTAATAAAACATATTATTCTGAATTTGTTCTAACAATCTCACATCCGAATCTTAAAATCCTAACTTGCATGCAATAAGTTAAATAGAAATTTTTACTCAAGAAAATCGAATCTGCTGCAATAATTCTGCATCGAGGCAACCTTATTTAAAAAAGAAAATAACCAAAGCAGAGTTCAGAAAAAAATACACATTAATCACATAAACTGAACCTTTGAAATTTCATAAAACTAACCACAGAATTCAGTACATTTAAAAGAGTTAAAATCGTTCTGTTCAAATTTACATCATCAAACTACAAAAGAAAATAACAAGCACATCACTTCCTCCTAAAACTTGATTTCTTGAATCGATTTT
>CAIGRR010001870.1:0-11940 GCA_903798365.1 Fraxinus sp. 1973-6204
CAATTTTTTATTATCATGGGTCTTAGGTGGGGCCACCCATGTGAGTGTATGTAAAACCTATGTGAAACCAATTTCTATTCAAATGGCTTTGCTCTATTTGCTTAGTCAATTAAATTTCACAATTTTCTGTACTAATATAGCCTTGTTTCAACCATACATTTGGAATAATGATTTTTAAGAAAATGTGTGATTAAAAAATATAGAAAAAGTTTTGAATTTTCGTACAAATATTTTATTATGTGAGTGTGTGTTTGAGCTACACTATTTTGGAAAAATATATTTTGGAATAGTAGATTGATGGAGAATGTGTGGTTGAAAAATAAGTAAAAGTTATTGATGGGATGTAAAATATTATTTTATTGAAGAATGTGGTTGAAAATGAGTAGAAAATGAGAATGAAAATTTTAATGTGGCTCAAACAGGGGCTGAATGTATTGTTAAAAATGAATATTTAAAAAAAGAGTTCTAAAAGTATGGCTGTCAAATAGGGACGTAATGATAATAATCATGATTAATAATGAATTGTTATTAATGTAAGATCATCATGCCTTCTCCCTTGACAATTTGTCATTAAACTGTTTAAAAAATAGTCAATTTTTAAACTCCCAAATAGCTACTGCCAACACTTCATCTGTCAAGTAGGTGGATGAGAAATTCTATAGAAATATCTAAATTCAATTAACCACGTTAGAGTATATCTTTTATAAATACAGATATGATCTAATGCCCACGATGAACATTATAATCCATGTTCAGCGTGGGCATTAGATCAAAACTTGAATTTATAGATCCTTTTATTTATTTATTTAATAAATGTAACTTAAAAAGTATTTTATTGAGATATATGATTATCAACATAAAATGTATAGTTCTTTAGCTAAATAGTATACTCCGTCTTCGAAGTACAAGTTTCACTTTCATTCTATTATGATTTATTTCTGTTATTGATAAATCAAGCCACCCTAGCTACAGACTAGAGTGGTTATTTCAACCAAAAAAAAGAGTGTGTGTGCATTGAAAATTATATTGGAAAAAATAAATACATTGATAGTATATTTAACGTACTTTTAATATAGTTGTTTAGTAGAGGTACAAGCCCGACATCCCAATTTCCTCTTCGAGATCAAAAGGTTTGAACCATTCAACCAACTCTATTTGTTTCGTGCTTGAAAAGATTAAAATCGGATTAAAATTGAAAAAACTAGCCGTTATTGTTGAATTTTATTAGAGAGTGGGATCCAATAACGGTCATATTTTCAATTTTAATTGAATTATAAAAACGACCGAACACGCCTTTAAATGAGAAAGAAAAGCATTCACCATGACAGCATTAGTAGACTATATGGCCATGTATGGTACACTGGACAAGACTACAAAATACAATGGACGAGATTTTAACTTTCTTTTTCTTCCTCAGTAACGTCCAGTTGTCTAATCTAGTTTATTAAACATGTCACACGGGTTGGCAAGTTTCCGGTAATGCTTAGGATAAAAGAGGGGCTTCAATGTTTTCCGTGTTGTCCTCTAATATCCTGTTGGATGGAGCATCTAGTTTCAGAGTCCAGGCAAAACACAAGGAAATGACCTGAAAGTGAAACCATGGAGAATCATTAGAATCATACGAGTCACATAATCACATCAGTCACAACAAGACTCTTAGAAGGGATCATATGATCCTCTCATCAGAACCATGTGACCATAAGTCAAAATCACATCATTGCAATGATGTGATTGATCATATCACTTTTGACAAGACTTTCAAATGGGATCTTATTATCCTATCATAATAATTATATGATCTTATCGGTCACAAGAAGATTCTTAAATGTGATCATATGATCCTATCGGTCACAACAAGACTCAAATGGGATCATATGATCATATCGGGCACCACAAGACTCAATTGCGATCTTCTACATGCAAGTGCCATGTATTAAGGACATGTACAAGCTTACCATGCTTATAGATGCAAATATAATACTGAAGCCTTTACAGTCAAAAGGAGCATTGCTGGATAGAAACCATGCTGGAATAAGATAGAATCAAGAGTAAAGCAAGTTCAGTTGAATGGTTGTGATCTTTCTACAAGAGGGGCGGTAATAGAAAAGCTAACTCACTGGTTAATGGAGTCATTGCTAATGGGGATAATAAACTTGCAATAGATTGCACGCCGGCAATAAATCCTTGAGCTTTCCCCTGATTGAAAAAGAGGATATAAGAGAAAAATGAGATAATTTCAATTAGAAGCAACATTGACAGAGGATTTTCCATATATTGAAGCATCATATTAGCGAAGTCAGATTGAAAGGGGCATAGGAATCAAGGATATAGCGTATACTTAAGTCTCTTCTCAAGACTCTTCTTCATTTCATTAATATTTTTTATGACAAAATTCTTAGGTTAAGATGAATTGAAGTCAACTGGGAGGATATCGCTTGACAATTGAACTCTAACAGAGGATAAAATTAGTTCTTGTTTAACTCTGCAATTATATCACCCTAAGCGTGATTGAAAGATTAAGTTTCTTGTGGAGTGGATGATATATTTATCAATTATATTTTCTCCTATAAGTATTTCATTCCAAAAGGTGCTTTAGATCGGTTTTTGTGATACATAGATTTCTGGAAAGCAGGTGTCATCGTTGAGAATGGTATTTAGTAGTAGTGTTCGCAAACCTGATCTGCTGAGTTTGACGCTTTGGATATAACTGCATAAGTCTGTCATTAACAGAAATAATGAATAAAAAAGGAGAGAAATCAATTTAATTTCACGAACTAACACCACTAAACTTCTTAATTACACTACTGAAAAAGGAATTTCAGAAAATGACTTACAGAAGGTTTCACAAGGATGTAGATTACCCCGAACGAAGCACTTAAATAGGGCACCTGTTTCAGCAATAGCTAGCAGTTATCAACTGTAACATATAGATTATTGTCAAAGTTGCAACAGAAAAAATGGGTTAGCATAGAAGAAGCACTAATTGTGAATATATCTTCAAGTGCATGTTTGAATAAACAATATAATATAAAAGACTTGACATTCTTTTTTTTTCATTTAAAAACCTGTTTGAGCCCCATTATTTCCTAAGAATGCATTTTGAAATAGTAGATTGATGAAGAATGTGTGGTAAAAAATAAAAAAAGTTTTGGATTTGTGTGTAATATTATTTTATTGAAGAATGTGTGATTGAAAAGATGAGAGAGAAAAATGTATTTTGAAAATAATGAGGATCAAGCAAGGGCTTAATATTGTTTAGTACTTTCCAACCAAACATGATTTCACAGGTACAAGTTATACAAAAAGAAATGTTGAAGATAAGGGAGATAAATATGCAAGCATCTAGATTTTAGAATGTGAGTCAACGTACCCAAGATGCCCAGGCCAAGCCATAAAGTAGTCCCTGTACAAAACCCTTTTGTGAGACCATAAAGAAGAAAAGTTTCCAGCCACAATAGTTGTGTATTTCAAAGGGAACTTACATATGCTATGGAAGCAAGCAAGGCAGCACATAGTATCAGTTTCTCTCCAACCAGTGGATTGAGAAGAGGAAGAACCAGAATCTTGGAAAATGCATAAAAGCAGCAAAATTGATTAGAGAAATGGCAGAGCCTGACAAATTTCGGGATTGGCAGCAAGTGCACAACGGGAATAGCTTATGGGATGCACAAGGATGATGGTTAAACTGTTCATATTGTTAAACCACCACATCTAAAATTGTAAGCTAATAGAAAGAGGACAAACCTATTTATTTCAATTATGTCCTCAAGACTCCCACGTCCAGGAACAAACTTATTTAAGTTACATCTTCAACGCACATAGACTTCAGATTTAAAGATTTTTGAAAGAATAGGAGGATTAGTATATAAAAGGAGAACATGAAACAAAGTGGTTGCACAAGAAAAAAAACAGTTTCATCGGTTTTCTCTCTATAATCATTCTAGAAAACTCTATAAGGGACTGCACCAAACAATATGTAATTTCATTTTAGGACGATGGAGTCTTAAAATCCCCTGCAGTTCTTTTCGTTCAATTACCAACATGATCGAATAATAAAAGCAATAAAAAATGTTGTAGATAACAAGATAGTAGAACATATATCTTTTACTGAGCTAACTATGCTTTGTCAGAAGTGTTTTCTACTTTCAGCATAAACTATCAAAGACATTTCAGAGAATATCTTCCAAGTACCTGAGAAAAAATTGAACCTACACCCACCACCATCAAGATTTCTGAAAATTGATTTTTGTTGAAGCCAAATGCTGATTTTAAATAATACTGCACGGTTATCAAAGAAAAGTTAAAAGGATTCCAGGCATGAAACAGATACATTTAATTGGTTTACATCACAAACTCTCAGTAAATCATAATTAAAAAAAACTCGTGTCTGCAGCTCAAATTGTTGGTGAATAAGAATTACTATGTTTTCAATGTCACAAACACCAGTTGTAGTATCTGTCACAACACTTTTTGAAACATGTTGGGAGCTGGTTTATGGACAGAACATTTTAATTTTTGTTTTGCAAGGATGGAAAAAGAAAGTAGGAAACATTCTTGCAGAAAAATTTGATGCAGTTAACATATCTTTTTCTGTGTATCAGTTTATAAAGAAAAGATGTGTATACCATTTGCAGGAGAAAAAAAAAAAGATGAAAATTTGCAAGAATGAGCATATATTATTGCCAATGGAATCCCTGCTCAATATAATTATTCTTGATAAATCGGATTTAAATTGTTAGAGACATACCAGTAAGACACTGCTGATGCCAGACATTCCCAATTCATAGAAGAAGGAAACAAGAGAAATGAGTTTAAGAGTCGAGCTGAGAACAAAACTGAAACTGTTTAGCAAGCTTACATGCCTACAAATGATAATCTTTCTTTATTATATATTGCTTGTATGAATTGTATCCTGATTCCTATATTCTGAACAAGAAGAAGCTTTAGTGTTGGTAAGTTCAAGAAAAATGAAACCACTTGAAACATCATACAAAATTACCTGCTGGTAACAACATGTAAAGCATTTTTCATTGAGTAATATCGTTCCTGAACAACATTAAACGCTTTATTTAAAAAAGGAATATGCCGGTCTGCTTTTTGAGTTGGCCTTACTGTTTCTGACAGGAACAGTGCCATGTAAACAGGAACAAAGATCAATAAAGCTATTGAGACCTGAAATTGGAATTTTTGGCAGTCAATAACGAAGTAATAACACTGAAGATAACAAAAACAAAATGCTGAAAGTTCTATAACAAACATGCCTCAAAAATATAATCTTCTGGAAGAAAACGTGCTAAGACATTCCCTATTACATGGGATGCAGAGAACAGGCCTGTGATCCAACTAAAAGCTGCAGGCCGCTTACTCTCATCCACAACATCTGCCTGCAAGATAGTAAAAAAGGTTAGTAACTTTTGATTCTTGTATAACTCCCAATTCTTGTTTCACAGAAGTACAGAATGACTTACTGCATAAGCAACGGAAATGCAGAAAATGCTCCCCTGACTTATGATATAAGAGATTGTCCGGAGCACATAATAGGCATAAACAGATCCTTTTGATTCATCAACGGCAAGTAAAGCTGGAAATATTATTTCAAAAATCAATATATTTAATAAATAAAATAAAAAATTGCAACTACTGGTGAAGACAATAATGCATGAATCATAATCTTCATTGAAAGTGATAACATTGTATTTTTTGTATTGAGTTAACTGGAATCGTGATTAGTTGATGTTGCTGATAAAATAGGCACCAGAAAATATTGATTAGATGATTTAACCTTATTACTCCTAATCTAAAATATGTATTTACATCTGGATTATGCAACAATGTTTCACAGGCCTAAACATATTCAAGAAGTCAACAGCGAAACAAGGAATTTTCCAGAGGTTAAATTTGGAAGAGATTGAAATATGAGTTACAGAGTATAGCTTAGGTTTATACTAGAAATAATATTTTCTGAGAAAAAATTGGAAGAAAGCCACTCCTACTCTCAAAATTTATTTGCAGAATTTACAAGTTTTTTTGCTGTATTCAAAACTCTAATGCTAGTATGTTCATATAATAAAGGTGTCGTAAATCTTTTTGGCAAGTATTTGTTCAAAACCATCCATATTTTGACTCCTAAAGTATCCGTTTATAGTTGGATGGAGATTATACCAAAGCGAGAGAAAACGTGAAGTTGTGTGACATATCTTCATCTTCAAAATGCTCGTAGAATTGAAGTTGATGTTCCTGTCAAGAAGAATTTAGCAAGTCTCCTAAGCTTGCATCATCCAGATTATTTGTCTAAAACCAGTACCTTGTCATTTTCTATTCCTTAGGCAGTTTGTACATTCAATACTGTTAGTGAAAACAAATTTTGAAGTTAATCCATAGGCAAAGCATTATCATGTAATTGCCACAGTTGAACCCAAAAGAAAATTTGCAAGATTTTCAAGTTGGTACAAATTTCTTTATATAGTAAGAAATTATGTATAAAGAGGTGCACAAAGAATCGTACTGAATGGAATAATTGTTGTAGATACAGTGAGAAGAAGCAGCGGTTTACGCCCATACTCATCAGCAAGCTGGCCTAAGAGGGGAAGTACAAACATCTTGAATATCCCAACAACCTACAAGCAAAAATGCAGGCCTAAAACTTGACGGGAGGGCATGATTATAAGTAGTAAAATGATAGTAAAAAATTTCAGTTATGTCAAGTAATTGCACTGAGAATAGTTTATATCGCTTGGACTTTTACATCATATTCTGGTAAGGTTCATATGCATATAAGCCCCTTACAGCCATTAACTACTTCAATACATCGTGTGATACAATCTCCCATGAGGATACTGTATTTTTCCATATTAATATTGATTCCTTCCAAATCCAACAACCTCCCACCCCCCAACCGCAAAAAGTAAACAATCCAGCAGCCTTCCACAGTCATTCTATGCCCACTTGTATCCTTTCTTAGATTTCACAAGGTTGCAAAATTGATTTGTTCAACATTCATCGTAATCTACTGTACCCATTAGACTTGAGAATCTGGTACAAGTAGACACCTATTTCTTCTTCTGAAGCAGTAAAGATATCATCTCACATATAACAGAAGAATACGTGCAAAAATAACAGAAAAATACTGAAAATATGCATTACAAAAGTATTGCATCTAAATGAAACTGTCTGTTTATTAAAGATATTGATAGTGATATATTATTTGGAAGGTGGTCCATTTTGCTTAGAAAAGTGGTGGCCTGATTTATGCTCTCCATGAAATTTGACTAGAGGGTCCACTCAACTTATTGATTATAGTGATAAATAATTATTCCTACAAGGTCATTAAAATTTAACTTTTATGACTCCAACAAAAGGAAAAGTTCATGAATCCATACAGCCAAAAGACAAATGTGAATTTGCAACTTCACAACAATGGCATTAGATGGTCCAAGCACATATCTCATAAGTTTGAGGGCCAGCTCTCAGCTCCAGATCTTTCAGTTTTTTATTTTTTATTTTTTTTTAAGAGAAGTCTAGGGGATAGTCACACATAATAGAAAAAATCATGCGTAATGGATTCTTGAATTAAATTTCCATCAATCAAGAATGCTTTCTCGTTTCAGGGTATGTTTGACCAAAAGTGTTTTTTGACCAAGGTGTGTATAAACACCTTCCCACACACATGCTCGGTATTTTTTTCTTCAAAGGTCGTGACCAATCTACATGTTTCAAGATCAGAAAATATCATCTTGAAGTTGACCCATACCATAAGTTATTAATGATCAATTAATAACTTTACAAGAGGCATTAATATCCTATGGCCCATAAGTTTGATTTATCAGAAGTGAACAATAGAAAACAAACAAATCAAAAGGAAAAACTTTTAACAAAATTAGCCACATCAAGATGCATTTTGACAAGATGCACAAGGACAAAATTAGACAAGATGCAATTTGACAAAATTAGACATGCCGATGCTTCCTTTGGAGGAAAAACTTATCCAAAAGTGATGCTTAAAATTGTCATTCCTGTGGAGTGATATCTAGTTGAGCATGCAAAAGGACAGCTTTCAGAGTAATTAAATTAATCGATTCAAAACCAATAAATGGACACTTTCTTGCACCATCTACTTTTCATATAATAAATAAATATGTGGCTGCCAAGAAAGTAAGACTCAGACAATTCAATAATCTGTTTCAGAAGTAAGCACCGCCATAGTCGGACAGCCAAAAGCTTTTCCAAACAATAAAGCCAAGGAGATATACTTTTAGATAAAAGATACAATTGAGTTTTAAGCTTTTGAATACAAATAATCTAATTCATTTCTAGATCTGCACGATCTGGAAATGCTGCTAATTTGCATTCTTTATATATTGTTGCAAACTTACACTCTTTATAGTTTCATTTAAATAAGTTGGATCAAATCAATAATCCCATAAAGAAGGACAGTTATTAACTGAAGGTCAAAAGTTAAAGATCAGACGTCACAGAAAGGCAAACCCCATTAGGAGTCATGAATTCTTTGTATAAAAAACCCCAAAAACGAAAAAAAAATAAGAACCCTTGTTCTCCTTTAACCACTGTCTTATCTGGCACAAACACAAGGACACGCTCCATAATCCCTAAAGCTAAATCCCCAATCATTTGGCTAAGTATGAATTATAGTTCAAATATTTCTTAATCTCTTTCATATATTCATTGTTCAAGATAGAAAAACAAATATCTCACAAAGTAGAAACATCAAGGTAGCTGGTAGCAGACCCATTCTCTGTACTATCAATATAATATTCAAAATTCAACCCTCTGAAGGTTTGACTTTTACAGTAAAGGAATCATCAAACAACAAAACCTATACCCAGAAATTGTTTCTGCTAATGCGTATGCGAATGTGTTCGTGTGTGTGTGTGTGTGTGAGAGAGAGAGAGAGAGAGAGAGAGAGAGAGGCACAGATCACTTACTGTTTGTTGCAGACCATTGATGTAAATTGCCTGAGGGCAAGTTTTCAGGCCAGGACAAAGAGAATTAGTGGTGACATCAACCAAAACAGAAACAGTCATTTCTTCAGCAACCCAGTGCACACATAATGGCAAAAGAAGTTGCAACAATGGCCTCAACTCTCTCAAGTTCTCCCGCAACCACCCCGCCATTCTTCAATTTCTCTCCGTTTATTTAGCAAATCCCAGCGCTGTACACTCTATGTTGTGTGTATAATTATTATTCAGGTATTTATAGTTGAAAATTGTGGGTAGTTGAAAAGGAGCAATTCTGTATTGAAGAAGGTGGAGTATGTCAATATGATAATGAAATGCGTACGTATGGTGGCTTGAATTTAATATCTGTAAACAATAATGTGACTCTCCGAAACGTTGTACTCTGTGAATCCTAAGGTGTACATTGCGTATGGCATGGGATACAGTTCTGGCCCGTGCCGGCATAGGGTGAGTGTGTGGTTCCACGGGCCTGGCGAACTTAATAGCGTTACACGAACCAAGATAATAATTGTTTATCAATAAATAATGTAACGAAATTTAATTAGATAAAAATTTCATTGATCAAATAACTCTCACTAATATTTTAATATCTCATCATTATGTAAATAGTTATGTACAAAAAGTATTTTCCATAAATTAAAGAATAAAATTACGACAACTAAAAACTTCCCAAATTAAAAAAATTATTTTCCTTTTAATTCATTTAGTCCCTGTTTAATGGAGATTAAAATCAGATTTTTAATAAATCTTGATAAAAATTGATTCAGTATGCGGTTCAACAATTGTGGATATCATATAATGTGTGTTTAAAATTAATGGTTGTCTTTAATTAATATTAAAATTTTAGTTTTAATTTTTACCAAACATGGACTTAAATATGTTTTCTAAGAAAAAGTAAAAGATAAGAATAAGCAAATTTGTCGCTAATTGGAATTTATTTTTTTCTCTTTGAATTTTACTTTTAAAGTGAAATATTAATTTTAATCATACATTTTATAATATCTACAAGTACTACTCAACTATTAACAACATATTTTCTTAAAAGAATAATTTTAACAACAAAAAATGAAACTCGGCTCAGTTTGATGTCCATTATTTGAAAACTCTTTTTTCAACATACTCATTTTCAATTATACATTCAAGTAAATTCAAAAATTTTCCTTACTTTTTAATCATACAATCCCCTAAAAATCATTATTCAAAACATTATTTTTCAAAATAATGACCATCAAACAGGGGTTCAAATAGTGGTGAGAAACTTCTCTCCTTCGAAATAAATATAAGATTTCAAATTAAATAATTGTTTTCCTTTCAATTCATTTAAGGATGTTACATAAGATGAGAACGAGTAAAATGGAAGTCTGTGAATGTAAATGTGAGTATGACAATTAAGTAAATTTATTTTGGAAAATTGCAGCATTTGATCTTTTTTAGAAAGTGTAAATAGGTCTTAAATATTTTATTATTTTCATTGTTGTCTAGACGGCAATGAGACGACCAGTATTATCCTCACCTCCTCGGAGATTTTTGATGGGTAGGACAACAATAAAAAATAAAAAACTTGCCACGCCTTTATTTATTTTTTTAATTTNTTAGAAAGTGTAAATAGGTCTTAAATATTTTATTATTTTCATTGTTGTCTAGACGGCAATGAGACGACCAGTATTATCCTCACCTCCTCGGAGATTTTTGATGGGTAGGACAACAATAAAAAATAAAAAACTTGCCACGCCTTTATTTATTTTTTTAATTTAAAAAAAAAATATGATTTAAATTTAAACAAAAATATAATATTCATAAAAATAAAAAGAGATTTAAGGGCGACTTCGAGAAATTTGAAGCGGGGACCATATTTCCTCTCACAATCCAATCCCAATCCAATTTTTTTATGGCAGACCGTGCTTTGAAAAGGAGTCCAAATTTATCGAAGAAACTTAAAAAATTACCAAAATAACAAATTGGGCAAAACTAGAAACAGATCGGGGCCGCACCAGACCAAACCACTGTACACTGCTTTTTGCAAACTCGTAGTGAACTGTGGCAAACAGGTAGCCATGCCAGACCGCGATCCAACCAAGGTTTACAAACCGCGATTGATTGGGGTGAATTCCGAACTTCTCCAAAAGTTGCAATTTGGTCCTCAAATTAAGTTTTTGTCCTTTTGATCATTTTAAACTTAAACTTCAGTTTTAACGCCAAAATTTCTAAAATCCTCCAAATTGATTCCCAATACTTTATAATCATTCGAATCCGTCTCAGTTCAAAAAATGTGCAGTATAAGGGTCGGTCTTGAGAGTTTTAAGGTTCTGGATGACTAATTATTATAAAATCTTGAAATTTTTTGCATTTGTAACAATACTTGAACTGAATAACTTTTTTAGTTTTTATTTATTTTCTTCAATGAATTTCAATAATATGAGACCAGGCACGGATCCAAGACTGAACTACAAGGGTTAATATTAAAAAAAAATTACGTAAAAGACATTTTTACATATTGTTGTTATTATTATTATTATTATTATGAATGGGTTGGTTCCCCTACATCCGTCCCTGCACGAGATCAAGAATTGAATTAAATATGGAAGTTAATTTATAGCTTGTGACAAAACCCTTTAGTTTGTGTACTTCAATTTTAAATGACAAATTGGAGGAAGCATACATAAATAATAGCGCTGCCAACATCAGGTTGTCGAATTTCTTATCTTTTGATTATAGAGAAAGAGAGTAGACAATTATATCTGTTTAATGAACTCAGAATAATTAAAAACAACACACCACTATGTTATTTTCTTTACACCTATGCATAACTAAGAGATTCAAGTCAAAATCCTTTAAGTTTGGAGTTGTTAGTAAAATGCAATGGTCTGATCAACCATTGTAATTAACTTAAAATCTATGTCATTCAAAAAGAGAGATGCTAGGATGTGTTTTTTTTTTTTTGTTTTTTTTTGGGGGGGGGGGGGGG
>CAIGRR010001885.1:0-17940 GCA_903798365.1 Fraxinus sp. 1973-6204
TTTTGTTTAGGTTTAAGATTTTTGTATGGTTGAATTTTAAAGTGTAAGTTATTGGGTCAATATTTAATTTGTTACACGTCCAATTCGAGTTTACATTATTTGCTCTAAATCTTGAACTTGTTGTCATTGCTCCTTGGAGAGAATGGGAAATAATCGAAAGAGAAGATGCCATTCAATATGCTAAAAAGCACAATGTCCAAATTCCAGTGGCAAAGAAATCAATTTATATCAAAGATAGAAATTTGTGGCACCTTAGTCACGAGGCATTTTTAGATTTAGTTAATCTTTTTTAAGTAACTTTGTTTCTTTACATTCGAAGAGATGGATTTATTCAACTGTACATGTTTGCCTTTAAGTAAAATGTTGGTGTACATCTTTACAGTGTTGATAACTTTAACATCACTACCTCCGTTTGAAAACATGGGTCAAAATAAAATTTGTATGCTATGTCTCAAGAAAACAGTGCAAGTGCCGTTACTTGACTTATAAGCATCTATGAGAATGGCTATCGGACTTATAATCGCCCATGAGAACGGCACAAGTGTCATTACTAGACTTATAAGCGATCATGAGAAGAGCACAAGTGTCGTTACTAACTTATAGGGTCCATGAGAATGACACAAATTTCGTTACTAGACTTATTAGCGTCCATGAGAACCATTCGTGTACTAAGAACTAATAGGTGGAATTTATTTATTGTGTAATATGCACATGACCTGTACAAAAGTTGATAGATATGCTCATACGTTTGGGGGTCCATTATTGGATGTCGTTGCGTTAAAAAATGTCAAAATATACGAGAAATCAATAGAACGGCACAAGTGCTGCTACTGAAATGTAAATGACCCTTGTGTCGTTATGTATGTAAACACGAGTATAAGTGGCCATGTCTTATTCGTACCCCAAGAACCGATAAGTAAAATTCATTTATGTTGTAACATATACATGATACGTACAAAAGTAGAGAGATATGCTCATTATTTAATTGACATGAATTAGTAGGATGGCTTGTGTTTTCACAAATTTGATAATAAATAATATATGTCATGTCGATCGCTTTTTGTCACATGGTCAACATTTATATCTTACATACATTAGGGAATCCATTTTCAGTTGTTATTGCGTTGAAAAAGAATCACAATATAAGAGAAATCAACATAAGGTAGAAGTTACAGAGATGAAAATGTCCATTGTGCCGTTATGGGTGTAAACACGAGTATAAGCAACCATAGCTTAAACGTGTTGTGAGAATAAATAAGTGGAACTCAATTACGTTGTAACATATACATGATACGTACAAAAGTAGAGAGATATGCTCATTATTTAATTGACATGAATTAGTAGGATGGCTTGTGTTTTCACAAATTTGATAATAAATAATCTATGTCATGTCGATCGCTTTTTGTCACATGGTCAACATTTATATCTTACATACATTAGGGAATCCATTTTCAGTTGTTATTGCGTTGAAAAAGAATCACAATATAAGAGAAATCAACATAAGGTATAAGTTACAGAGATGAAAATGTCCATTGTGCCGTTATGGGTGTAAACACGAGTATAAGCAACCATATCTTAAACGTGTTGTGAGAATAAATAAGTGGAACTCAATTACGTTGTAAAATGGACATGATACATACAAAATCAGAGAGATATGTTCATTACTTAATCAACAGAAAATAGGAAAAATAAACGGAACGACACAAAAGTCGTTACTGAATGAAAACGTCCCTTGTGTCGTTCTTTCTATAAACACAAGTATAAACATCCACAACTCGTCTGTGCCTTGAGAACAAATAAGTCGAACCCATTTAAGTTGTAAGATGGAAATGTCATTTACAAAAGTTGAGATATATGCTCATTAATTATATTCTCTAACGAATCAATACGATAAATTGTTATCTCACCAACTCGTTATCACATATCTATGTCAGGTTTAATGCTTGAAGTCGTTGCGTTGGAAAAGAAGCAAAATATAGGAGAAATTAGTAAGACTACACCAAAGCTGTTCCTGAAATGAAAATGTCCATTGTGTCGTTATGTCTATAAACACGAGTTTAAGTATCTACAACCCGTCCATGCCTCGAGAACCAATAAGTTGAATTCATTTAATTGTAAGATGGACATGCCGTTTACAAAAGCTGAGAGATGTGTGCATTACTTATATTTCTAAGGAATCAATACAATTTGTTATTTCACCAACTCGTTATCACAAAATCTGTGTCAATTCAGTCGTTCTTTATCACATGATTAACTTTTTTGAATTCCCTAAGTTAGGGGGTCTAATGCTTGAGGTCTCCGCGATGGAAAAGTAGCAAAATATAGAAGAAATAAATAGAGCGACACAAGAGCTGTTATTGAAATAAAAACGTCCATTGTGCCATTCTATCTGTAGGCACGAGTATAAACAACTACGGCTTATCCATACCCCGAGAACTAATAAATGAAACTCATTTACGTTGTAAGATGAATATGATACGTACAAAAATAGAGAGATATACTCATTACTTAAACAACATGAATCGGTAGAAGGACTTGTGCTTTATAATTTATGTCATTTGGATCATTCTTTGTCACATGGTCAACCTTTATGTCTTACATATGTTAGGGGTATGTTGTTAGATGTCGTTGCATTGAAAAAAAAAAGTCCAAATATAGAAGAAATCAACAAAACGGCACAAGTGCCTTACGAACATGAAAAACAACACTTGTATCGTTATGTGTATAGCCGCGTCACATCCGTGCCTCAAGAAATAATAAGCGAAACTTGAAATAATAAGTGAAACTTATTTACGTTATAATATGCACATAGCATGTACAAAAGTTGAAAGATATGATCAAATTAATTGGCACATATGAATAGGATAGCTTGTGCTTTCACTATCTCGATAACATAAAAGTTACGTCATTTCAATTGTTTTTTGAGGCATGGTCAACATTTCTATGTTACATACGTTAGGGAGTCCTTTATTAGAGGTTGTTTTGTTGGGAAAAAAAAATGAAAATATCTGTGAAAACTTTGGAACGGCACAAGTGTCGTTACTGGACATAAAAACGATACTTGTATTATTACGTGTGTAAACATGAGTATAAGCAATCACGATACATTCGTGCTTTGAGAAATAATAACTTATTTACGTTATAATATACGCATGACATGTATAAAAGTTGAGAGATGCTCATTAACTTAATCGGCACATGTGAATAGGACAACTTGTGCTTTCGCCATTTTGATAATAATAGTGGAGGATCGTGCGTTGCACAATGATCGTTATAATTTAAGAAGCGATTTTGTTAATAATGTCCTAAGGTGTTGAGATGTATTTTAGTGATTTTAATTGACCACATATAAATTGGAATGTGATATTATGACTCTATTGAGATTTGTTTAGATTGTACGATAGATGTTTGATTCATATATATATATATATATATATATATATATATATTGTGCATTATAAGGTCTAGTAAAATTCAACTAATAGTATATGTAGTTAAAATGAATATTTAGTTTTGCCACAAATTAAAGAATTTATGATATTTCACGAACATGATTTATGTGCATGTTGCTAAATTTGTTTTGGAATGTTCGGAAGAAATCATCTTACAAAATTTTCAGCCATCACTCGAAAGTCTATCTTTGGAATCATCCTACAGTAACTTTCTTCCTTGTATCATTCACAACTACAACCTAGACGCACAAGCATGATTGAAACTACTAAAAAAATGATAATAGGTTTTTTGATAATTGAAAAGGAATCAAAGCAATTGAATAGTCATAAAAATTACACTTAAAGCTACATATATCATTATTAATATTTTTAATAATCACATTGAATCTTTTCGTTTCTTAGGCATCAAACATCCGTACGACGAATTCAACCACTAATGGAGTTAAAGAATATTCTGATATTGCAAGTAGGTTGCATTATTTCAAATCGGTAATTTGCAAGTTGACAAACGAATATTCACCTTCTTACCTTGAGCTTTTCTTACCAAGAAATGATTTTAAGCTCTGCATGAAGACTAAACCAGTCAAACTATGAAATGTAGGAATGCAAGAACCATATTTCAATAGAAGAGAAAGAATCGAAGGCTATTTTTGGTACAATACAGTACACTGAAAATGTATGAGAAATCATTAATGACTGGACATACAAAGAACAAATAACATTTTCAGAAAGCTAAGCTTACAGAAGCAATAATGTTAAGCTAAAAACTCTCATAGAGCAAACTTTACATCATTCAAAAATTCTTCAAAGAGAAAAGTAACAGAAAAAACTACTTACAAAAATTGTAAGAAAAAATGTTAGACAAAAACAGTGGCGGACCTAGGATTTTGAGTCAACACGAGCGACCGTGGATCGTCGATCGTTGTCAGCAATAAATTATTAAGAGCAACATTTGATGCCAATTTATTTTTTTGCAAAAAATGCATTTTGAATAGTGATTTGATGGAGAATGTGTAGTTAAAAATAAAGAAAAGTTTTGAATTTAGGATGTAGGCGCCTTAACATAAATAACATCTGTAACACCAAAAATATAGGAAATAGGTTATCATACTATGAAAACAAATTATATGTATCATAAAACTCATCGTTGTAATATTCATATTCTTGAGCCACATTATTTTGGAAGAATATATTTTAGAATAGTAGACTGATGGAGAATGTGAGTTGAAAAAGAAGGAAAAGTTATTGATGTGATGAAAAATATTATTTTATTGAAAAATGTGTGGTTGAAAATGAAAATTTTAATGTGTACCAAACATGGGCTGAATAAATTAATCGAGCATTTAAAATAAGAATCAAGTTGGACTTTACTTGATTTTCCAAGCTGCTCTGATATTTTAACAAGGTCAAAACCTGCAACAACACCAATTGAGCTTAGATGACTAATGAAGAGGATAGTTATGTTCCATTCTATTGATTAGAATCATAATGCATTTGTGTTCTTTTGCCAACTAAATTAAATATTCTTAATTTAAACAATTTAGAAATGTTGCCAGTAGTGCAAACCTAACCGTTGACATTAATTAATAATTACCAAGGTTGCTTGTGCATATAAGAACCCATTGCCCGCCCTGGTAGTTGATGTCATACACTCAACTCCGGTGGAAAACTAACAGAAAACTTAGAAAATAAATAAGAGCAAAAACATAATATTCTTTCTTAAAATTAACAACGATTAATAATATAAATGATACACCATTATAGATGCATACTCTCTTTTGAGGATAATCCTTGACTAAATTACCTACCAAGAGATAGAGCTCGTTGGAATGTCCAAGGTCCATAGCTGCTGCTAAACGCACCAGAGTACATTTTAGGTGGAAATGATCCTTCTCGAGCAATCTAAATTAAATTATGTATAGCTACAAAACTGGTATTGGTCGCGGAATAGAAGTAAATAGCACCATTATGTTCAAACAAAATAATCAACCTATATTGACATTAGTTGAAAACATTTTTGGAATTCAGCACACTGATGATTCCATTATATTACGACATATTCTAGACAATAAAACGCAAATACAACTATATGACATTGATATAATGCATGACATGATCCTTCTATACAGTTACTGAAATGCTATGTTGCACGTGCCATATTAAATGAAAAGCACCGCAACAACTCCTAACACTCGTAGAAGCTTTCCCTCTACACTCCGTAAGCTACATATTAAAGAAAAATGCTTCTAATGACTCCTAGCACTCAAACAAAAGCGTCCATTAATGGCTCCGACTTAACTCAAAGCCAATCAAATTTTAACGAAATATCTTATTCAGTTGACATTGCAAGCCATCCTTGTTTTGTCTCGTAACTAACAGAAATGCAACACACGCATCATTATGTCGTGCATAACTCGCAAATATAAATTTTTGAAAAGATCAAAAAAAACCATAAGCAATTTCAAGATAAAAGATTGATAAGTGGGGCTCCATTGAAATAGGTGACGAAAAGAGTATTACGGCACTTAGGTTCCTCTCATGGAATAGCACACATTTTAATCATTAAAGATTTTTCTTAATCAATGAGACATTTTTATCAATTACCAAACACAATCCAAATACAAGCAACAAAATGAAAACCACAGCGCAACAACTTACCATTAGAAAGTCGTTATTCCTTCCTTCACAGCTACAAGAATCCCCTTTATTCTCCTCATACAGTCCTCTATCCAACTATGAAGCCACATGTACACACAGGATCAAAAGAAAACATAATAACTTCAATATAAAATATAACTTAAGACTCCGAAAAGCATATAATTAAAAATCAAATCATCCTACACAAGATCCGACCAATTTAATTAACTATAAGCCTCCAAAGAGTAGCCGCCCTTTTCAATACCTTTTCCGTCAAATATGTTAAGATTTGGGGTTCCATCTTAAAAGGTCAACTTTGTTAAGAGGAGTAGTCCAAACTCTTATAAATTGATCTATGTTTTCATCTTTATTCAATGTGGGATTATATCCCTTAACATGTCCCATCAAGATGGTGGCTCGTTTGAGCAGACCAATCTTGAAATTTACGTGCTCAATTTTTTTGAGTCTTAATCGGATCGAATCACTCGTTGGAACTTAATGGGCTCTGATACTATGTTAAGATTTGGGGTTCCATCTTAAAAGGTCAACCTTATGAAGATGAGTAATTCAATCATTTATAAGTTGGTATATGTTTTCATCTTTATTCAATGTAGAATTCTATCCCTTAACAAAATAAACCCCAAAGACAGGACAACATACACATACAAACTTATACACATTTATACCTAAACATTAAAAACAGGACAAAAAAAATAACAAATCACACAAACAGACCCAATATACTTATACACATTTATACAACAATATTAAAATGAAATAATATAATAAATGATGCCCACAATAAAGTTAAAATTTTAGTAAGCTTGCAATCAATCATTAAGTCCAAAAAATTTAAAAATAGAAGAATAATCGTAGATATACACAAATATATGAATGATTATTAAAAATAAGGAGTCTTAAGGAAGATGAAAAGAAGGATACCCAGATCTGGTTTGGAGTCAGGCTGGGGAGGTTCTTGGTCAACAGACTGAACATTGGCAGTTTTGGACTAAGAACAGAAAATTGCAAAAATTTCAGCGTTGCATTTGTCAAGCCACACATAACATCTTCGTAATTCAGAGCAATCAAAGAGGGTAAATTCGAGTTCGACCGAGTCAACTCATTGCCGCAAAACTCTATCACTTCATAACATGCCGAAGCTGGCTTATTCGCCGGCATGTAATTCTCTTCCATTCACACCACATAAAATCAATTTCATTTCCTAAAACTGTAAGGGCATCTCCAATGACAACACCAAAACATCACATTTCACTAAAATCTGGTGCAAAAGTGCCCCAATTTTACACCATTTTTTTCAAAATGGTGCAAAAGTGAATAGAATTGCACCATATTTGGTGCAACACATTCACTTTGCTATGGTGCAACACTATTCACTTTGCACCATTTTGAAGTCCAATTTGCCCCCTTTTTTCATTTGTCAAAAGAATTGTTTGAGGGTATTTGTGTAATTTGTGTTATATAATTTTTAATACAATTATTATTATTATTATTATTATTATTACTACTACTACTATTATTAAGGATATTATTATTATTTGTATTTAAAATAAATTTTAAATGTTAAAAATAATGATTACTGAATTAATTAAAATAAGAATAAAAAATTTACAAGAATTTCTTGCTCGTCATAGACAAATCTAGGATAAAGAGGCTCACATTGCACTTCGAAATGCATTAATCCATCATTTGTAGGAAGAACATATGAATTTCGAGAATTAAATTGCAATAATATTTTGACTTCATAAATATATAAAATTCAAATTCGAAATGCAGTGCACTATTTTTTAATGGCATGATTTAATATATTTTCATTTTTGAAGTNACACGTTTATTTATAGTTAACACGAAATATATTACAACAATCACATTCCGAGAATTAAATTGCAATGATATTTCGACTTCATAATATTATAATATTCAAATTCGAAAAGCAGTGCACTATTTTTTAATGGCATGATTTAATATATTTTCATTTTTGAAGTGATTCTATTAATTGTATTATGTTTTAATAATATATTTATTAATGAATTTAATATTTTGATTAATTTAACGTAATTATTTATTTAGTAATTTATATATTTCTAAAATAAATAAATTACTAAGAATAAAAAAAGAGAAGAAAATGATTAAACATTATTCATTTGGTGTAATGGTTGGAGATAAATATTAGTTTGGTGCAAGATAGTGCAAATTTTGGTACAGCGCTGGAGATGGCTTAATAACAGCTAAAGAAACTAAATTACACAATATGAATGATTGTGTGGAGAATGGAGTAAAGAGGTAAGGGTTAATGCGTGAAGAAATGGAGAAAGAGTGAAAGAAAAAAAAAAGAAATGGTTAAAAAATGCAATGATGTTGTTCTTACCTATTTGTGACATGGTCAATCTTTTTATGTTATATACGTTAATGAGATCATTATTAAAGTTCATTTCGTTGAAAAAATAAACTGTAGCAGATAACGAGATAGTACCGTTTTACGTAGCAGATAAAAATTGGAGTGACGTTTTACATTCCAGAAAACAATTAGAGTGTCATTATCATTCAATAGACAAAAGCAACACAAAAAATACATTAAATACAAAAACAACACCAACTAAATATTATCCAATCCTATATTCAATAATAAATGTACAATTTACATGAAATTTCTAAACGTATCTTTCCTCTTTCTTCAAATGTAAATGAGATTTTTCAATGTAGATAAAATGCTTATCAAACTCCTGTTCAAATACTCAAAAGATACACAAAATAGGTGAAAAATATAATAAATAACATGATTTTAGAGTAGCAAGCATGATAGTTGAAGATGAGAAAACGGATAATTGTGATTTGAGGACCTAAACTTAAATTGGGGAATTAATTGAATCGATAAAGGTAATGGGATCTTTTCCAATGGTGAGGGTATTTATGACATTTGACCTTGTTCATTTATTGTATTTTATAGTTGGAGGTCATTTGACCAAGAAACATTTGGAGAGTGTTAATTGACCAAATACATTCTTTGACTAGACTCCGTAACCAATTCTCCCTTGATCAAAAGTTGAATACTTGCTTTTGTAGATCATCTTGCAATCGTGACACTAGGTTGAGGATCGATGGTACAATTTGTACAATTCTTAAGAAAAATAAAGGCTTGCACGTTAAATCACTCAAAAGACAATCTTCCATTCTGACCTGGTTCTTTCCCGCGTTAAAAACCACCTCGCCCCGCCGGTCCCTATATATGATTCCATATTCTTTCCTCTTCAACAACTTCATCTCTCTCTGTATAAAAATATTCGTTTCTTGTCGAACTCCTCCAACTCCAACAACTCCATCAAACCTTCTTCTACACCTTCACAAACACTATCTCTCTCATGCTTCTATCTCTTTTCAATTGACACCGTCCGCCATGATCGCCGCCTTCCTCTTCCTCCTTTCTTTATTCTCTGCCCTCTCCCCTTCCCATTGTCAACGCCCAAGAGGTAAATCCCGTAACTCCCTTTTTCCTATATATCTCTTTCTGTTTTCTTGTTTTGGTTCAAATGAAAACAGCCCATATAAAACTTTAACATTTGTTGAATTTATGAACTTCTTGTTTATACAATTCCAATTTTTCTTTCAGATGTACGTATTGATTGTGGCGCCACTGAAAAGTCCACGATCGACGGCATAGAATGGCTGCCGGACACCGGCTACATATCCTCGGGGACTCCGAAGAACGTTATGACAAAGGATCTACTCCAAACTCTTGCCACTGTCCGCACGTTTCCTTTGAAAAACAACCTTTTCAAGAAGTTCTGCTACGAAATTCAGGTAGTACTAGATCGTACGACGAAATACATGGTGAGGACTACATATTTCTATGGTGGAATTGGTGGTTATAGCAACCCACGGCCACCGGTGTTCGATCAGATAGTTGATGGGACATTATGGGCTGTGGTGAATACAACAGAGGATTATATGAATGGAAATTCTATATATTATGAAGGAATTTTTAAGCCTACTGGGAAGAATTTGAGTGTGTGTTTGGCTGCTAATACATATACAGACTCAGATCCTTTTATTTCTTCTCTGGAGGTTGTGCCTTTGTGGGATCAGTTGTACAATTCCACAGACTTCAATACTTATGCTTTGAGCTTAGTTGCAAGGCACAGTTTCGGGCTCAGTGGATCGATAATAAAGTGAGTTTTTAATGTAATTATTTTTGTTGATTTATGAACTTCTCGCTTCTATGAAATTTGCATATTTTCTCAATACGAGTACAAAAGTAGAAATTTTTTGGTAATTTTTTCCAAGTAACTTAATTTTGGGGCAAATCCTTTTTTGTGAACATTAGTACTTGTTAAATTAGGAATTCTTGGATTGTCTTTCCCTTTAAATTTTGCTTCAATGTGTGTGTATTGATTCATATCATAATTTGGAATTCTCGGATTGTCTGTCCCTTCAAATTTTGGTTAAAAATTGTAGCTTTTAGCCACTTTTCATACTTAGGCGCAAGGATAAATTTCGCCTCACTTCTCGGTAATGATAGGAGTTGTTTTGTTTCGAGAAATGACATTCTCGAAAATATAAACATTATGGAATCTTACATAATGCCCCCTTCATACTGCTTATAAAAACTAAAAAGTATGTTTTTTCTTTATCATCACAAGATTTGTTTATTTCTTTCTGTCAATTGGCTCACGCTAAGCATGCCAAATCAACAGATATCCTGATGATCAATTTGATCGTTATTGGGAGCCATTTGGCGAGAGTAATTCTCCCTCGTTGAGTTCTGAAAATGTTTCCGTTTCCGGTATCTGGAATCTACCGCCAATGAGAGTGTTTACGACACAATTGGCAAGAGAGCAGCCAGAACCCCTGGTGTTAATGTGGCCTCCAGCATCTCTCCATAACTCAACATATTACATCGCTCTTTATTTTGCAGATGATCGTGTTTCAACGAGCTCAAGAATGTTGGACATAACCATAAATGGGATAACTTATTATAATAACCTCAGTCTGACTCCAACTGGTGTTGTTGTCTTTGCAAGCCAGTGGCCTCTTTCTGGTTTGACAAATTTAACGTTAACTCCTTCGACTGGATCAACTATTGGTCCTCTAATCAATGCAGGAGAGGTTTTTCAAGTGCTGTCAGTTGGAGGAAAAACTCTCGCACGTGATGGTATGGTTCAGCTCCTAATATTCTATTACATAGCATGATATCATTTTCGATTGTATAGCTAGCTTTAGATAAGTTCTCTTGATCTAAAACTAATAATCCAGTGCATAACCAACTTTTTTGGTATCATAATTCTGAAATGAAGTTGTTGTCTTTGGCTTGCTTGAATCACTTCTTTGAAACCAGTTCTCTTAATAACGAAGGAAAAATAAATTTTTTATCATACATTCAACCTCTTGTATGGTGATATTTCTCTTCATTTGAAATTGGTACCTCTTCAGTTATCTTCAATTGGTACTTATAATGTCTCTTTCCTTCTCTTTTCATGAACTAGTTACTTATTTAATTATGAGAATACAAATCTGGGTTCTTCATAATTGCAGTTGTTGCTATAGAAAGCTTGAAACAAAGTTTCCACAACCCACCGGTTGATTGGAATGGTGATCCGTGTTTACCCCTTCAATACTCGTGGACTGGAGTTACTTGCTCAGAAGGACCCCGAATTCGTATAGTAACCTTGTGAGTTGGAACTTGTTATACAAATATGCATTAAAAATTATAATATCATCCTGAACATCTACTTTCTTCATCATAAGAAGGTGAAATTGCATTCTTCTCATCTTTTTCCTCATGTCTGCAGAAACCTGACGGGCATGGGTCTTTCAGGATTGATCTCACCAAATATTTCCAAGATGACGGCATTGACAACCATGTACATATATATACATATATATATAAAGTATTTATACACGTGATTCTTTCGTTAATAATCTCTTGTCATTGACAGCTTGCTCGGGAACAATAGTCTGTCAGGAGCTATACCCGACCTCAGTTCATTAAAGGGATTGGGAATTTTGTGAGCCTTTTTTATTTTTTGTTTTTTTCAGTTGCCTTCATTTACTTTATTGGATAGAGAATGATTTATTACAAGACAGTAAATAGCCAGATGTTTTTGCATGACAAAGTGACTTGAATGTGTCGAGATATTGACTATGTTGGCATCCGTGTATTCTCTGGAAAATTTACGAACATAATTTCTTCCCCTAATACACATTCTCTTTCACTTCAGGCATTTGGAAGACAACCGGCTTGGTGGACAGATTCCCCCATTGCTGGGAAACTTGAAAAACTTGCGCGAGCTGTAAGTTTTATTGCCAGCATTTTGTGTAGCTGAAATTTATGTTTCATACAGATATCCATTATCGCACTTGGAAAACTCTGATGTTCCATTCATCCATCATGTGCATTATGTTTGCAATTCATAATACTTTCTGAGCGGTTTTCTCACCATAAACTTAAGTTTAATCCCATGCTGCTTGGCAGCAGTCTTGATTGATAGGAATTGGTGGAATGTTTTGTTAGGTCTCCAATATACCAGTCGCCAGATACATAACCTTTACTTTTTATACCTCTTCCTGCACGTGGGATATAGTCCTAAAACCACAGTTTTCAGTGTCTAATCAATGAATCGATCCTGATTATATGAATTATGAGGTCCCTGATTGGGCAATGGTCTACCCGAATTCCCGAACGAAAAAAAATCAACCAAATTCTAAGTTAACTGCCGTTTATTCCACAAATGTCTAAGTTAACTGCCGTTTATTCCACAAATGTGTGAAGTGGAAGTGGCTGCACCCCATTCAGCCAATCTTGCAGAATACTTGATGGGAATCCTATTAAAGATATTATTTAATTTACTTTCCAAATTAGATACTTATTTTAGGAAACTTAATGTGGGTTTTATTTAATCGATTTTCTAGTATTTTTTAAGTTGTTTGCTTTATACTTATTTTAAGAAACGTAATTAGCATTTTATTTAATAGATTTTGATCTGCTGCGGCATAAACAGAATATGGATAAAAGACTTTGATATCGAATAAATTGATATTTTCTTCCTTTAAATTCTCTCTATTCTTTCCCTCTTCTACTCTTTCTTCTTTCTTTCTCAATCTCGTTCTCGTTCAATTGTATTTTATGTCAATAATTGTATATGATCTTTCATAATTGAAATGTTGAATTAGCTGATATTTTTTGTATCTTTATTTTGTTTTAGTTTACAAATTTGGAAACGTGTATAGATATGAATGTAGTATTCTTGTTCGTTTGCTGGCTATTGGCTCTGGCATGAAATCAATTCCGTGTTTAAGAAGGTAGATTGTTTGCTATTCAATAAAAATATTAACATATTCATTTGTGGTCATCGTTATCAGTTTCGTATATAACAATAATCTGACCGGCCAAGTACCAAGCAACATTGCTGGAAAACCCGGATTGGACCTAAGGTAATCTTCTGTTAGCTGATGTTTCGTTGCTAATTTAGATGATGAATGAAAATTTAAGTTATTTTCTTTATAGGGTTACTCCTGGGAATCCCTTTTTGATACTGCCACAGTCGTGACAACATCATGTAAACTAGTTACTAACAACCACACAAGAATCTACTGAGCATTACCAAAATTCTCCAAATCCTGGAAGTAAGACTATGGCGTTGGCTCGTCCTTCTAACCACATTCATACTGCTTCTTTTGAGAACCAACACTTGTTTATATATTCTTTGACTGACAAATGAAAATGTGTGTAAATTGTATATCAGCGTGTTATTTATAGACAGTCATTTTTTGAATGATCGTCTCAGTGTCACAATTTTTCTCTGTATAACTTACATGTATCTATGTTTTATATACATGATTCATATTTCAATTAAATTTTTGTTATGTGTAGTTAACTAGTTGTATTACTATATCTAGTGATTAATCTTGTAATTATCATATAAGACTTTCTGCCTAAAATCCTATTTATTGGATGCTTTAATCCTTTCAATAACTATTTATTACGTCTTATTACTTAATATACGTATCATTACCACATTCATTTACAAGATGTGCTAATTTTATTTTTATTTTTCTTTCTGGCCTGGTCATGGTGTTGACTCTGGAAACTTCACATAACCTGTATATGGCTTCAGGACACACATGTTACTGTGTCTTTTTGTTGACGATGTTATTTGCCCCCTGTCAAATCGAATGACGAACTTGAGAATGCAAATACGCCCGCCAGAATCTAATCTAACCTTTGATATCGTATTCGTGTGCACTCACGAAGACAACCAAACACAAATGATTGAAGAAGCTTGATACTTTATGTTCATATTCTCATTGATTGAGTTACAGCTCTTCATTGTGGCTGTAAGATTGAATTTAATTCGAATCTGGCTTTTGGGTCAACCAGTTTAATTTCCATAGTTGGATTGCCTGGTTGTTATAGCAGTTGCGCCACTAGAGCGCCTCTACAACCTCACTACTCACACCACATGTGCATGAGAGCTGTGCGAGGCACAAGTCCTCGCATCCTGCCATGCTCAATAGGCTTATGTACTTCTAAAATTTTGTTAGTGTTGTCTTTATCAACGTGGAATTCAATCCGTCAGACCATTCTGAGTTACCACAGCGAACTGTGCATTTGAAACATTTCCAATGAGGGTACAATCTTTTAGAAACGTCTCCAACATGAACACATGGAACATACTTTCGTATTATTTTGGTACTTTCTAATCGCCATTTTCTTTGGAATTTTTATTAATCAAAATTTCCCCAGTTCTTATGTGATGCCACAACATAATAAGTGATAGTAGGACTAAGAATTTAATCCTACACTGTCCTAAAATAATTTTGAATAGATTCCTTTGTGTATTGGATGAGTTTGACTGGAATCAGAAGTTCCATATTCTCTGGATCATGTTTCCTCATCTCTTCCTAGAAAAGCTAAAACAAATAATTAAGTCTTGTTCAAAGAAAATCTGTAGTCGGCTCTTTTTTGCCACTCCGTTCAATTTATTACTAGATTTAGTGTGGGAAAATCTAAAGCAACTAACAACAGTCCCTCTTAGTTTTGGTAGACCCCTTCTCCTTCAAGGCAATCTTATTAGAATCAATGGAAATTAGTTGCAGAAACTTTCTTACCAAAGTAAAGTCAGCATCTATGTTGTAAATCATGACAAAATTTACTTGAAATAACAATTTATCTAAAGAAAGAACATGAAATCAATTCTGAGTTGAGAGATAGAGAGAGGGGGGGGGGGGGGGGGGGGGGGGGTAATAACATTTCTAAAAAAACACCCAACAAATAGCTACCGGCTTCTTGTTCTTACCTTTCAAGTCTTCCTTTCCTTGTGGAGAAAAGGGGAGGCAATGCACTGTTTTTTCCTTGTGTGCAAATAGGCACATTGATCATTGGTCTTATACGCATACTGGTCGATCTTGCTCTGTCCAGCCCTTTCTTGATTCTCTTTACAGTCTTGTCCCGAGGTCCAACCCGTTCTTTACTTTCATCAACTGGAGGCACATCGACCAGTGAGCCTCTGGAAGAGGATGAGGAGGAAGATGAAGATGGAGACAAGGTAGAAGCGCGTTGTTTTTTCAACTTTAATAATTCCTTCCATAAAACAGTGCATTTAGGAGGTCTAGGAGAGGGATCATCATCAAGAAACCAACTTATTCTGGTTTCTTCCTTGTTATTCATCTCTTTTCCATCCGTTACCTCTTCAGAATTCTCCGTTTTGAGGCTAATCTTGTTGAGTTTCTCAGAGTGATGCATTTGCCAAAAAGGAAGCAACTTGCCTTCGGAGAAAAGCTCATCTGCAGTTATCATGTTTTGGCTCGTTAAATTCGCCGAAAGAAACTCAAATTCCGCGTTAAATGCTCTCTCTCTTTCTTTTTTCTCTGCCTGAGGATTTGGACATATAGAAATGAAGTTATTTTCATCAAGAAAATCAGCAGAGAACGAAATCCGGGGACTCGAATTTGATTCTATGCATTTAGAGCTACCCTGAACAGTTTCCAGGGAAACCATTTTAGAATGGGAAGAAGAGAAGAAAAGCCAGAAGATTAAGTAAAGTTTTGGGTTATGAGTTATTTGTGTTAAAACATTTGCATGAGGTTTATGCTTTATAAAGGGAGGGGAAAAATGGAGATTCTCTATTCTTACATTATAGTTTTGATCAAAAGTTTTTCTTGGTAAATATCTGGACGGTGAGAATATAAAAAGTAAGCGGTCTGGTGAAGCTGAAACAGTGAACAAAGGTTGTTTATAGAATATTGGAACAGCACATGGACACCTTCGTGTTAAAGACAAAACCCTTTCAGCCATGCCATTTTACTGTATTTGTGGATTCATGGTGGCTTACTTTACAATTTACCCTTTCAGCCATGCCATTTCATGTATTTGTTCTGCAAATGGATGCTTTCTTTCAGAAAATCAATATTAAAGTAGAATGTTCATTTGAATTTTAGAAAGATCGAATTACTCGTTTGAACTTTTCGTATTCACGATGTGAAATTTTTTTTTTTTTTTTTTTTTAACGTACAAACTCGCAGCCGCTACCCTTGAGTGCGCACTGAGTAAACATCGCTCCATGTACAGTAGCCTGCAAATCACACGGGAGAGATAAATCACATTAGGCAAGTCCGGTGCGACGGACTCGATCGAGGAAGTGTTGGCAGGAGATTCGAACTCATGACATTCGATCTCCGCGTTCACCTACTCCACCAACTCGGCCATCCCCAAAGGGGTTTCACGATGTGACATTTTTGTACTAAAAATGGTTGTATTGCCTTACTCAATACCTAAATAAACTTTCATTAACAATAGTAGTGTGATCTTAATAAAAATTAGAGCCGTAATTTTGAACTATCTATTTGTATTACTTACAACGTAACACAATTNACTCGGCCATCCCCAAAGGGGTTTCACGATGTGACATTTTTGTACTAAAAATGGTTGTATTGCCTTACTCAATACCTAAATAAACTTTCATTAACAATAGTAGTGTGATCTTAATAAAAATTAGAGCCGTAATTTTGAACTATCTATTTGTATTACTTACAACGTAACACAATTGAGAAAAAAAAAAAAATCATATAACTGACTTTTAGGCATTTAAAAAAAAAATTAATAATAATTGCCCACAATAAGTGTAATCTAAAGACGTGCACGACAATAAAGTGATGTAGCCTTGGTTTTACAAGTCAAATTTATTATTAGCCACCCTATCTGTCTCTACTGCTAGTAAGTGATCAATAAACTGCTGCAATTCTTGAGCTGCATAATGAACCAACAGTTATGATATAAGAGACAGCTTTTGGGTCCTCATTAGTGTTGCATGTCGCCATAAATTACTTCAGTTTCTATACATTTGAGGTCGGCTAAAGCCTAAAGTGAGTTTTATTCTTCTACGAGAAGGATCTAAAGTCGTTTATATGTTCTACTCTATTCAATTCATTGTTAGATCTATTGAAAGTTCCAAAATGACTATGGGCCTGTTCTCTTTACCGTTTTCAACCGTTTTCTATTTTTGATTTCCAAAATAGTGAAAATGAGTTATCTTTCCTATTTTCGAAAACGTATTTTTTAAAACAAATTTGTCGTTTTCAGTTATAATCAAATCAAAATTTTCAAAACGTATTTTGAGTGTTTTCAGAACAATTTTTCATACTGTCAAAAAGAATACATTTTCAATAATCTCAAAATGGACACTCAAAACTCAAAATACAAAACTGAAAAACAAAGAGAACAACCCCTACATATTTCTCTGTGCGTCTTTCTTAATAATCTAGTATGGATACACATCAAACCTACGGTTAGGCAATGTAAATTGACATTATATTCTTTCTCAGGCATTTGAGATGTCAA
>CAIGRR010001920.1:0-10607 GCA_903798365.1 Fraxinus sp. 1973-6204
TTGTACGCGACCCGTGCGCTTGCGTCATATTTTCAACGAACAGAGACATCAACTCCTCTTCCCTTTCAATGGGGCTAACTCTCCTAGCGTGCCTGGGAGGATGGGCTCTTTGGCTTTATACCTCCTCCTCTTGCCGGTATTGCTCTTGGAGAGCAAAGGGAGGAATTAGACGTCCTCCATGGCCTTGCATTTGCATCAACAATTCCTGCATTGCTAAATTCTGGTTGGTGATGCTTCTCATGTTGGTTGCCATAGTTATCATTTCTCTAGTAAGCTGGGCCACCATTATTCTCCCACCTCGTGTATGATGGTGATGGGGTCAACGCCGACCCTATAGGGTGACTGTGACGGAAACTTCATCGTCACTTTCCCTCAACACGCCTATGAAGGGTGTCTCCACCGAACTCATCTCTTTTCAAGCCTGAAAACTTGGAATTTTTTCAACTTTCAGGGGCTTCCTCTTGTTCTTTTTCAAGAACAAATTATTTTTCAAGGGGATGCCCAAACTATTTTCTCAGAAAGCTTTTTCCACGGTGTTGCTCGTGGTTATAGTATGATTTTCCACAGACGGTGTCAATATGTTGACCTCAAAAAATAAACTCAACAGATACCGATCCCACTCGTGCATACGTGAGCTAGGTCCAACACGTTAATGCCGATTAATGATCGAGATCACTCCAATATTTGAACGTAGGAGGAGCTCAACGACACTAGACGTTTTCATTCGGGTTCCGGCAGGGTTTTCAGGACACGATTGTATAATGATCAATCGATAAAAACATGATTTGTAATTGTAATATTACGATTCTAGAGAGTGAAAATATATTGCTTCAAGTATTTAAAGTTACATTAGTCTTCAATTGTTATATTGTGGAGGTATTTATAATGTTACAAATGAGATGATGACCCTTAGATCTAATTACACGTAACCTCATCTCCTTGGTCGAAGCATCAAGTCCTAGCCGTCCAATTGACCTTCATAGCTTTTCAAAGTATTAAATGCTCTTACATTGACAAGACAAGATACAAATACACTTTTTATAAGGGTAACATCAATCATTCAAAATCTTCATCATGAACTCAATCTTCGCAAGTGGGTCGTCACTAGCTGAAGAGCCTCGGATCCAAGGAAAAGCCTCGGAGTTAATCGGGCCTCAGTTGATAGCAGAGCCTCGGATGCAAGGCCTCGGAATTGAATGGGCCTCTTTTTACATAGAGGGTGGCTAGGTAGTTCGGTTGGATTGGGTCCCACAGCTTAGTTAAGATGGTTACGTGACAGTTCCTAGTAATGAATCTAACACACTCACTTCGTGAAGGATTGAGTTTTTACAAGTTTTATATAATGATGGACTTTTGCATTATTTCGCATGTGATTCTTCACAAACCTTATTTAGACTTGTTTGATTTGAATTATAATTAATTAAAATCTTAAGTCAAAAATAATAATTAATTTTGACCAAACATTTCATAAAGACCCAAAACTTTTCAACCATACATTTTAACTTTTATCAAAATTTGCCAAAAATCTGATTTTAATCTGATTTTCGTGTCCCCTTTTGAATCTTCAAAATTAGATTTATTTAAACCGATTGGAGATTTGAAAAGTTTGTTTATAGTGTTGCTGATACCATCCTAGTAATAAACATGAAAGTGGAGAGAATTTCCCAAATGGCATCTCCCTCCCTCCCACATAAAAGGAAAATGATTGGAGAACAGAAAAATTATAAGTGAATTTTATCATCGACCAAGTAGAATCTCAAAAGTCAAATGAATGAAAATGACAAAAAATAAAATAAAGCTACCAAAGTGCATTTTCACTTGTGCAAATATTAAGAAAGATTCAAATTATATAGGATTTGATGTAATTATGATAAGTCATTCATTCTCCAACATAAACTTATTAAAACCTAATAGATAAAACTACAACTTACCCAGGCCATCCTAAACACTATTGTCTTCTATTAACAAATGGTGGCGAGAGTTAATGGGCACGGAGTGAACCTACATCACCAGTAAATATTCTCTACACGGCCCGAATTGGGCTGTGGCTAGATCTTATACCTGAACCGCCAGATCCCGGGTTAGCATGGAAAGCGGATGGCCTCGTAGAGCCTTCGACAAGTTTTAGAGAGAGAGAAGACGGCCCTGAATTGCCAATGGATTCCCCTAAGCTTAGTTCCGACATGCCAACAAGCTCGTCAACGTTAATTGGATTCTTCGAATGAATAGCTGTTGGCTTGAGCACTTCATGGGTTTCTTCTTTAACGGGCTCCGAATTGTACCCTGGCCAGAATGGGATGGACAATGGAAAGATCGGAGCAACATAAGCAGGATATACAGCAGGGTATGGGTATTGGGCACCCTCGGGTTTAGGAAGCATGGTCTCACCCTCGTTGGAGTTTGCAGATTCCATTGATTCACATTCTTCGTCCACAGGAAGAGGAAATGCGGTGCTGCTCTGTGCCTCGGCTTGTGGGTCTACAGTGAAAAAATCTCTTGATACCACAGGATTGTCTGCTGCCTGTAAAATTATCACAAGAAAATAGAAACTAGTTAATCCTCCAAACGATCACATAAATACACAATTTCATTGTCATATTCAGTGCAATTTCTCAAGAACATATTTTAGTTCAGTCCAAAATATTTTATTTGAACAAATCAATAAACTTGTATTGAAGCTCTTGCAGCCATTGATTAATAGGAATATGCCAATCATCTAGCATTCACGTTGCATATCATGTTAAGCAAAATCATTTTAGTGAGCTTCACCACAAAAAAATAGATAAATAAATAGATAAAATAAGAAGCATCTTTGGCAATATCAAAGCCACAAATCTTTTTCTCTGGCAACANTCTTTGGCAATATCAAAGCCACAAATCTTTTTCTCTGGCAACATATCTGGTATGCAGGACATAATATATAACAATGGGCTTATCATTCTTCCTTAGTATGGTCCAATACTATTCCATCCTCCTTACCATGCATTGGTATCATCCTCCTTTCATACAAATATAAAAGTTAAAAAAGGAAAGCTTACTTCATCTGCCACAATGTCAAAGAGGCTGGAACGTCTTCTTCTCCGGGATATATTGCTTTGCCTGATGAAGTATTTTTGGGCATGGCTAGCCACCTGAGTAGGTGTTCTGGTTATTACATAACTACGAGCAATTCCACGCCAGTCGCCTTTACCAAGCTTTTGCAAACCAAGCAGAAACATCCTATGCTCTTCTTCAGTCCATGGAACACCTGAAAATCAAACAAATGACTGTTTCAAACATAAAAACATACGTAACAGATAACACGATAACTCTGAGAAGTATGCATGAAGAGAGTTTACAAGTGTGTATAATGATAGATACACCAACGTTCAAAAGGATGGTCAGTTTCAAAATCAGGCAATCTATTGAAACTTTGGCACAATAATTGATAAACAGAAGTTTCAACCATGCGCACTGAATCTGTATTTTTTTGATGGGGGAAACTATAGAGCTGTTGCTAAGTTTCAATACAATCAACAGACTTCTTTTTCGTCCTTAATTCTATCAAGTACTATTCAATCCTTCTTGCCAAACATGCCATCTGAGTTTTCTTGATATTTCAAGTCTTCAAAACCAAAACAACTTCTCACAAGGCCAAAAACATGACCAGTTATTGAGATGAACTCAAGTTATGTACTTATTAACTCAACAAAACCTAGAAAATAAATATTAAGGTAATAAAAATAATGGATATAACAGAAGAATCACATGGCCAATTGCATTGAAAAGATGGCTGCTTAGTAATAACAAAAAATCCAAGAAACCAAACAGCACAGAAATTTTAACCAATTCATTCAAAAAAAATTGAGACTGCAACCGAGTGTCTCTGTTAATACTAGATTTCTCTTTACAGTACAGAGAACTAAATCTAGTTGTGTAGGTTAAAAGATGCAAACCAACCAAAGGAGCGATCAGTTTTCTCCTTTGGTTTTCGCCTGTAACCCCCTAAAGAAAAAGGGCCTCTGCCTGATGTCAAGGAGTAACTACCTCATTTTGTCTTAAGAGTTCATTTTGGCCTTGACAGCAATGGTTCCTGTTCATAGACGTCCGTCATTTATTAAAATAAAAAAATAGAGATATAACCATTATAACAGCAGCATAATCTTCATTACATTAAAAGCCCAATTTTTATTTTTTTTTATTTTTTAGATTTCTTCCCATCTGCAATTAACTCAAAAGAAGGTCAAATCAACAGGATTTTACAAAAAATAAAACCCCCTTTCTTGCTTTAATTCTTAGGTAGAATACCAACAGAACCAATCAATTCAAACATTCCAACGAGCTTTTAAAAGACATGTATGAACAAAACACATGATCTTTGAGAAGACGGAGAGATACACACCCACACACATCATCATTTTGTATTCATGTAGATAATTGAAAAGGCATTCATATTACCCTGCAGCAATTTCTATATACAAGCCGACACACAGAGAAAGAGAAGAACAGAAAAATCACAAATCTGAGCACTTATCCTTTTCTTTTTGGGCTGGAAATTGTATTTGCAAATTTCCAATAGAACCAAAATTCCTTAGATCCAAACTTCAATTGACAAACATCAAATATATTACAAATCAAAAATCTCTATAGCTAAACGCAATCATACATGAAAAGAAAAGAAATAAAAATTTATTAAAGTTTTAAACCTTTCTTCCTCTCGCGGCTGGAAGACGACCCGGCAACAAAGTCCTCTGAGGCATATCCATCGGCGACACCGGAACCAGATGACGGGTGGTCGGGCGTGTCGGCCGGGGAATCATGAGCGACGCCGTTTAAAGGGGTCCCACTTCCACTACCACCACCACCACCCATATAATGGGTCAAGTTACCCATACTTGCACTCTTCCGGATCGACCCATCTGTCAATCGGACCCCAAAAAGCTTCACCCCTCGATTCGGGCACGTCCGAGAATTGTGGCCGTTGTGACTGCAATGCGAGCACCTCCTTGTCATTATTGCAAAACACCCACAAATTTAATCGTATAAAAACCTCAATTAATGGCAGAAAATTAGATTGAATTCAAAATGGATCGGAATCTTAATGGGGTGTTTTTACATGATCGGAAATATGGGATTTGTTCTTGATGCTTCGGTTTGTTTGTCGTTCAAAGGAAGCTACTGCTGTGTGGACACATATATAGATATAGATATTGTGAGGAAAATTGGCTGAAATTGTTAATGTGCACAATGATATTCGAGTCAGGTGTGTACATATATGTAGGTCAATGTCTCAAGGAGATAACTTTAATTTTTCGCTACTTAAAATTTTCACTTTTATGTAAATTTACTTATAAGTAAATAATGGTCATCAATTCCAATTAAGGGTGTATTTAATTCAAACTTGTGAAAACTTTTATATATAATTAAGTGATGATTTTTGTGAATTTCGTGAATTTTTATAGATTTGTGTGGAAATTTAAGTCACATTAATTAATTAAATAATAATCCTAATGATATATATAAGATTAATAAATTTAAATTTAATTATAAATTAGTACAAATAATCTTTTTTCATAGAAAATGGAGATGAATAGTAAGAGAGAGAAGAAAAAATAAAAACTATATGATCGGTAGAAAAAAAATTTAACCATAACTATAATGTTCGTAGAAGGAAAAATAAAAGAAAAATATTGAAAGAAACAAAAAATATGTATTAATTTTTTATTTATTTATTTTTTGTGTAGTCTAAAAATCTTCAAAAGAATATGAGACAAATTTTGGGATTTTATAAATTAGTACCTCAGAGACTTATATAAAAGTCTTGACAATTTGAATACACTAAAATTTATACAAAATTCGAAGTGAATTTTAAAAATACTCTTTAAATATAAGATGTTCTCTAATTTAAAGAGTCAATCCTCAAAATTATGCTACAAAAGACTCTCTAAATTAACATTTTAATTTTGAGAGTGAGTTTGACTATCTAAATTTGGAGAGTCAAGTCCACTCTCTATAATTAAATGCATTCAAAATATTTCAATTTTCAATTGAAGAAAATATTATAATTATTTTGAAGGGAAGCTAATGAAAATGAAAGATGGAGAAAAAATAAATATTTTTTTTAGAATAGTAAAATTAAGTGCTAAACATAAAAAGCATGTTGAAAGTATTTACAAATTTTTCTCTAACTTTATAGATACTCTCTAAATTATAGAATGTGCTCTTTAAAAATAGAGTTTTTTGAAAATACTCTAAAAAAAATTAATTGAATACATCGTGATTTTTAGGGCCTGCTTGGGAGTTTTAGAGTACAGGTTATGAACGTTTTTAGAGTATCAATTTTAACGTTTTTTAACGGATCGATTTTGAGTAATTTTAGTAGCAATTTTTAAAACTGTCCAACTTATGCTTGAGAATTTATTATTCATTTTTTTGAATTTTTTTTAAAGAATAAAATTAAAAATATATCAATTAATAAAATTTTCAATTTATAGTTTTTCATATTCATTTTTTTTACTTCATAAGTGATATTTCACTTATAAGTAATTTTTTTTACATACAAGTTAATATTTAAGTTAAAATATATAATAAAGTTAAATATTTACTTAAAAATTTTATGTTAGTATTCTTTATTTATAAGTAGATTTTATAGTTATAAATTAATTTTGTACTTTTAAATAATCTTAAGTGATTTTACATATAAATAATTTTTTATATTTTATAAGTGAATTTTTGTCTTATTAGTAGTATTTTTATTTTATAAACATTTTTTTTACAATAAAAGTGATTTTTTACTTATAAGTGATTTTTTAATTATAATGAGTTTTTATTTCTTATCTTATAAGTAATATTTTATTTATAAATACATTTTTTAATTATAATGTATTTTTTTTGCTTACAAATAGTTTTTTAATTAATATATTTTTATTTATAAGTTAGTTTTAAAGAAAATGTTGATAGAAAATAATTATTTTATAGGGGTTAAAATTAGAAGAGAATATGAGAAACGATCAAAATTCGTCGATTTTATGGATTGAGAGAATCAGTCAAAATTACACTATATTGATTTTTGGTGATTTTTAAACCAGTTAAAATCGATGCCCCCCAAAAAATAGCAAGCACCTTTTTTCTAGCCCCTAGAAAACATGACACCCAAAATCGGTGGAAAAAAAAAACTCGCAAACAGATCCTTAAAAACTTTTCAAAAGTTTATAAAAGTCTTGATTGAATACATAATACTTTTAGAGAATTTTAAAAAGTTTACATTAAAAATCTCAAAACTTTTAAAATCTCAAAAAACCTTTAAAAGTTCCAATTGAATACACACACTTTGGATTAGACATGTACACTAGCTTAAAAATATATATATACTAATCTTGTCTACCTCTTTATCGAATTCCAATTCAATCTTCTTCATCCAAGTCATCCGATACAAAATTATATTTACCAGGCTCCCTTATTTTTAACTCAAGAATTTCAAAATCCATTGGTGCAAAGGGACTTTTTTAAAATTTTGATTAAATGAACAATACAAAAATGAAAAATGCAACTCAACGAAGATCTCAGTACTGAAACTAGAGGAAGGCGAAAAAAGAGGGTG
Source organism: Fraxinus sp. 1973-6204 (assembly GCA_903798365.1). NCBI lineage: Eukaryota > Viridiplantae > Streptophyta > Magnoliopsida > Lamiales > Oleaceae > Fraxinus > Fraxinus sp. 1973-6204. The sequence goes on from CAIGRR010001920.1 coordinate 7,580, forward strand.
GCTCAAGCTCGATATAAATAGTTTGCAACTCTATGAAAAATATACTTTGATTTTTTATTTTTCTAAATGTCAAAACTCTACAAATTGTATATAATTTATGGGCTTGGATGATTTGGATTAGTTTGATATTTATTAGACTCAATTTACCTTTTTATAAGTTATAAATATTGACTAAACTTTGCTAGACTAATTTAGAAACAAATTTTGACACAATGCTACATATTTTGACGTTTAAGTGCGCACATACTGTCAACGAATGGGTTGACCACATTATCGTGCATATACCCCATATATGGGACGTTTCGAAAATGTCACGAGCATCTGTGTGCATATGTTTCATAAATACGTGCATTTTAACACTGATTTTCAAGTTCATTCCTTTTTTTTTTTTTTTTAAAGTACAAGTTCTCTTTTAGCGTGTGGAGGAAGTGTTATATATTACTATTTTTTCTATGAATCGATTACAATAAACATTTATTTTTAGAAAGTATTAACATAGTTGAAGGTATTTAAAGTGATTGTCCATCAAAATATTAGACTGGTTGTTAAAATCGAAACAATTCACTTATCATAATGAAATAATTTATTCAGAAGATAATGAAGAATAACGATGATTCAGTATTCTTCAGCGAGGTAACTGTCACAACGTTACTTAACCCTCCTTACAAGTTTGTAGTCGATGATAATTGTCTCTAAAAATAAAATTCTTGATCACGTGCCGAAATCATCTTACTAGCATCTTAAACGTAGAAGTAATATTTCAGAAAGGGACATTTCTCTGGAAAGGTCTTTATTGCTTTTAGAAGTAGGGAGGTAGACAAAAATGAAAAGGGAAAATTGCATTTGAAGGACCTAACCTTTTATTTTGTCAATGAAGGACCAAACCTTTGGTTAAATAAGTAATCTAAGGATATTTTCTTAAATGAAAATAGGAAGGATAATGTTATGTATAATTAGTGAAATTAAAATTATTACTAAATTCTGTTAGAATATTATTCGACTCCCGAAAGTGCAAGCCGCAAGGTCTACTTTTTAGAGAATGTGTTACAAAATATCCACCCTAAGATAATATCATAATTATTTTTTAAAATAAAATTCTTGATCCCCGCAAAAAAATAAGATAATATTTTAAAATAAAAAAATTAATTGTATTGTAAATGTGCCGAAATTAAAGAAATAAAAAAAAAACTTATTACGGAAGTGTCATTAACTAACGGGGGTATCCTCAACTAAGATTTTGATGAATTTTAATAAATCATAACGAATTTCGTAGATTTGAATAGATTTTTACAAATTTTATAAAAACCTCATCAAATATAATGAAATTTCAAAATATTTGGTTATAGCTAATTTTAAGCTCAAAATCCATCCAAATATTTAAAAATCCATCTATTAATGAAATCTTTATAAATCTACTAGCTATTGAGGATTCCTAAATTTCAAATAATTTCATTAAAATTTAAATTGAGGATACCTAAATTTATTTGAATTTCATTAAAATCTCAATTGAAGACATCGAAATTTAGAGGGATTTTTAAAATCCATCACAATCTCAAATGAGAACACCCCTCTAAGATTTTGATAAATTTTAAAAGATTATAAATCCTAATGAATTTCATGAATTCGAATATATTTCCACAAATTCCATAAAAATATCATCAAATATGGTGAAATTTCAAAAGATTTGATTGTATATTTTTTTAAACTTGAAATTCTCTTCCAAATCTTTTGAAATCTGTCTATCAAAGAAATTTTTATAAATTCACTAGTTATTAAGGATACCTAAATTTTAAATAATTTTATTGAATTTTATTAAAAGCTCAATCGTGGACACCTAACTTTTAATAGATTTCATTAAAATCTCAATTAAGAATACTTAAATTTTAGAAAGATTTAAAAAATCCATGACAATCTCAACCGAGGACATCCTCATTCGCGGAAAAAAAAAAAACATAAAAAAGATTGAAAAATCGGTGAGATTTTCAAGTGTAAAAGGAAAGGTACACGTGGATGCATCTGAATGGGAAAGGTTTATTCTACTGTATATGATTGTTCACATCATACAAATGATATATTAAAACCTTATCTCCACAGCATATCCCCTTATCTCTTTTGAGGATTATTAGCGAAGACATTATCCACCCTAAGATGAAGTAAATTATAATTAAAAATAAAACACATATGTACCAAGTGGGTCTATTATTTATTAAATTAAATTTTAATTTTTTTTTTTTATTTCAATCTCGATGGGCGATATGTAGTTAGCAAAGTTATAATCATCAAATCGCGTCCGCTAATTCAAGTGGAAAAATTGAAAATCGATTCAAAATTTGGTTCGATCTCATGTTAAAAATCGTAGATTATAAAGTTGTTTAAATGAATCTTAGTGTCGGCTAGTTAATCCAAAATATGTGTGAACTGCAATGTGTTTTTACCATTTTTTTTTTAATTCTTGTTTTAGAAAAGGAATATTTATTGACAATCAAATGACCCTTAAATAAAAAACAAATCTCCCCCATTTAAATCTCCTAAAAACAAGATAATTATAGAGATCAACGTATCGTGAAATCGAGATGGATATTGAATTGAGTACACGATTAAACGACTCGACCTTGACTAGTTTTAAGCCTCTGTTTGGTATACATTAAAATACTCATTCTCATTCTTCTATATATTTTCAACCACACATTTTTCAATAAAATAATATTTTCCTTTACATCAATAATTTTTTCTTCTTTTTCAACCACACATTCTCCATCAATCTACTAAGAATACATTATTTCAAAATAATGTGGCTCGAACACATCCTAAATGTTTAATGAAGGCCTCAACTATCTATTTACACAAAATGATACAACAATTAACTAAAAACACATATTAAACTAAACTTTTATGTGGCCAAAATACTGTTTTGAGTCACGAATCTCGTCTCCCAAAAAAACATTTTCTTGAAAATGAGCATATTTTCCATTATACTTCCCTCCCTTACAAAAAAAAAAAAAACAATCATCTTAGAATGTAATTAACA